>CAJNIZ010009369.1:96051-107115 GCA_905231905.1 Symbiodinium pilosum
AAAAAAAACCGCTATGAGCCATAGTCTAAACTCCTAGTATCCCCCTTAATAACCCCTATAGTAGTCCCCTATATAATCCCCCATATAACCCCCTTTAAGGAGTTTAGACTATAGCTCATATGAACCTTATTAAGCCTCATGATGCCTCATGCACTGCCTTGTCCTCAATCCCTGGAAGGTACTGGCCCTCATGGAGAAAACCGCCTGGGCCTCTCTGCGGCCTAGAAAGTGCTTAGGGTTTAGGGTTTAGGGTTTAGGGTTTAGGGTTTAGGGTTTAGGGTTCGGGTGTGAAAGGTCTTGTTAGAATTCACAAGCTCCGGGCAAACATCCTCATCTGTTTTGTTTGAACGCCTTCTCCCTTACCTTGTTCCAAATGCAATCCGCACCTCCAAGACAATCGTTATGCTCAGCTGAAACTTATTTAGGCTGAGGTGAGAGAGGTACGCGGTTGAATCAACTTCCCCCCCCCGATTCTAAACCCCATAGCCCTAAACCTAGAACCCTAAGCTCAGAACCCACAAACCTGAAATGAACCCTTCACAACCCCAATCGGGCGCCTTCATCTGCCCCGCAGGCGTCACGAGAAGACCAACCCGATCGCCTGCGCGCTGGTTGTTTTGGGGGCTTAGGGTCTAGGGTTCATGTGTTCTGTAGTCAAAACTCCTAGTATCCCCCTTAATATCACCTCTGGTAGTCCCCTATATAATCTCCTATATAACCCCCTTTAAGGAGTTTAGACTATAGCACATGTGTTCTAGCGTGTTTTTCTACTGCTTTTTCCTGTTGAGGTCGAAGTCTAGCTTCAGCCTAAGGAGCCTTTGAGGGAAGCCGTTGATTGTTACATTCTTCTTGACACGGTTAAGGGTTTAGGGTTTAGGGTTTAGGGTTTAGGGCTAGTACTAGCACCAGCTATAGTAATAGCAGGAGTCAGAATCATTCTGGCAGCATGAGGAAGAACATCATCAGTGGTTATCTGCACCAAACTATAGGTGTGCCTTGATGGGGTATGTGCCACATTCTCAATTTAGCACGGAACCTTTTGCGACCCTGCATTTTCCGGGCTGCCGTCAAGGAACATAACCTAACTGACAGTTATATTGGCAACTCGTAAATAATATGTTCCTTAGACTGGCGAATCCGACTTAAGGCCTCACTAGCAACCCAGTTTTTCTAGCAGCCTTGTCACATCGCTCCAGCTTCAAACCATTCTGGTCGGTTTAGGGTTTAGGGTTTAGGCTTTAGGGTTTAGGGTTTAAGGTTTAGGGGTTTAGGGTTTGTAGCTGGTTCCCCAAATGTAGCCCCTCAGATTTAGAATAGAACCCTTCTAGGCCTTTTTTTGAGCCCAGGATCATCTCAGAAGCTTCTTAGACCGCTTCTTAAACCTAGTTGCTGAGTTTCCCGGCCCCCAAAAAGTTTAGCCTTTATATCATAATAGGACTATATACACAAAGGTTAAAGCAACTCCTTGTCGATGACAAACCCCAGCGTTGTTGCGTGAGTGCCCCAAAGGTTAAAGGTTACCTAGTGCCCTTGTGGGATGGTATTCCAATCAAATCCCTGAGATTAATGCGGCAAGCGTACAAGAAAACATGCGATCGGTCCCTGTGAACTGTCAGGCTCCCCTACGTGCGGTTGCTTAGCAAGAGGCCGTTCAATCTCCAATGAACACTACCCCACATGTTAGGAGTGCTTCATGGTTATTCCTCAAGAAGCCTGTCAACTGGCCGCTCTCTCAATCAAAGCTGTAGTGTGTGTCTGCCAATACCTTGTGTCAAGCATTCAGGCTTCCTAATCCCTCAATGAGGTTTTTAGGACCCTAAACCTTGGGTTATTCCCCCTTGCAGTAACAGCTACAACAAGGGGTGATAGGAATTCTAATAGCCCCTTAATAAGGTCCCCTCAAGGACAGTTACTGGGTGGGGGAATGACCCAACCTAAACGCTAAACCATAGGCTCTTGGGCCAAGTCCTGCCTATTCGCAGATCTGCCGGATGCCAGTCGACGTCCTGGGCTGCTTGCCACATGGGACTTAAATTCGACATACGGTTTAGGGTTTAGGGGCTTAGTTAATCAAAACATGGTTTTGGGGTGTGTCCTATCATTACGCGTAAGCCCAAAGCACAAAACTTTGAAGCGAAAACCCAAGCCCTTCACCAACCAACCCAGTGCTGCTTTGAAGCCCCAAGGGCCTCACGAGGATGGCATGTTCCTGAACCCAAAAATGTATGTAGAACAATAATCTTTGGGACTGGTTTTTGAGGATTTTGGGCCATGATTTGACCTACTTTTGGGGTCCAGGTGGTGCCCGCGGGTAAACCGGCTTGTAATGCTTGTAAGTGGAACCTAACCTGCGAAATTCCAGCTTTTTCTAACCGAATCTGCACAGACTTTGCGTTCAACTTGCTTCAAACCAGAGGCCCTAAACCCTAAAACTTAAACCCAACACCTCAAACGTAGAGCCTTTAAATACCCCCAAACCTGAAACCCTGCTTTTGAGCTGCTGTTAATGCAACTTAAGCTAAGCGACCGTAATGGGAAACCATATCTAGCTGCTATATATCCATACTGTGGCACGTAATCCTCAGCCCGATGATATTTCCATAGAACCACTACAAGCCTTGTAACTAAGCCCACACTACCCTCGGAAGAATAAGGATCCCTTTACATGAATAGAAGGAATCCATAACCCAAGAAGTAAAAAGGATCCCCAACATTTACCCCGGTAAAGGTGACCCCTAAACCCTAAACCCGAACCCTAAAGCCCTAAACCCCAAACCCCTAGACCCTTAAACCCTAAATCCAAAATCCCTAAACCATAAGCCCCAAAACCCCTAAACCCTAAACCCTAAACCCTAAATCTTAAACCCCTAGACCCCAGTACCCTAAACCGCAGCCCACTCTTGCAGGCCGGGTTCTATGAAGTCCGTGCCGTCATACATGACGCCATCGAAGCCAATGAGCCAAGACTGGCTGTCTTTGCGTGATTTTAGGGTTTGGGTGGTTGAGGGTTTTAGCGTTTTTTGTTTTTAGGGTTTTAACGTTTAGGGGTTTAGGGTTGAGGGTTGAGGTTTTAGGGTTGAGGGTTGAGGNNAGGGTTGAGGGCTGAGGGTTGGGGGTTGAGGGCTTAGGGTTTGGGGTTGAGGGCTTAGGTTTCTTGCTTAGGTTTGGTAGCAGTCTGCAATAAGCGGGCAACATCAAGGATGTGTACATAATGGGAGATAGGGTAAGTGATCTGAAGGTTTTGGGGTTGATAGCTTATAGAGCTTAGGCCTTCAGGTTCAGTTCTTTAGGGCTTAGGGGTTAAGATTTGAGGCTTAGGTCTTAGGATTTAGGGCTTAAGATTTGAGGCTTAGGGCTCAGGGTTTAGGGTTTGGGCCTTAGGGCTTTGGAGATTGGGGCCGAGGACCTTGGATTTCGCGTCTACAGTGGAAGTGCTTCGGAGCCGTTTTGGGCCTCCAAAAAAACAAGTTCATTTCTGCTTTGATGTCAGGCCAAAATGCGCACAACACGTGGTGACCAAATATCATAAACCCGACCCTATTTCGTTTCGCATACTGCGTCAGCAGCTGGCATCTGCTGGATTCCCAGACGAGAAAGGCTGCTAAATCCATACAACCCCGTTTCCATCTTCATTAATGCTACATGTTCTTTTCCAATCGTTTCTCCGTTTTGATGGTAAAGATGCTAAGCATAAAAAAATAAAATGAAATAAAATTTCAAAAAAATACAAGACGTAGGAAGCCCAGTGCTTCCCTCCCGAAACATGGAGCCTAAGCAAGTAGGTTAATAATGAGGATAGCAGAGGTTATTGGATGGCTTCTAGGGTGTATAAGTCTACTTACTTTCCCTCCAAGTAGGCTGACAGGCAAGGGGCAGTTCAACGTTTGTGAAACCCTTCACTACTACAAACCGTCTGCCCTGACCCACATGCTCGATCACATGCCAAAGGTTGAACAACTCCAGGAACAGTATGCCATTGTTTCCAGGATGTTCTGGAACTTTGAAAAATTTTCAAGATTACCCTCCGCCAGGCTAGCTTGGAACCTCATATAGCACTCTTATGCCCTCTTTGAAAAAGCCCATTTGGTAATTTCCCAAAATAAGGGGAACCCCGATATAGATCCCAATATACTATTATCCTTACTATGGGCGCCCCCATAAAGGTACCCCTTATTTTAGGAAATCCCAATTTCAGATCCCATGTTAGTTTGGGGGGAGTGTATCCCCCTGTCATCCTCCTAGGGTCCCTACATGACTCAACTAGAAAGAGAACAGCTTCCTGGGCAGCTCTCCCTTTAAACCGCCTTTTGGGTTGAGATCTGGTAGGGTCTCCGTAGTTCGCCCAGATTAAGGCCACCTCTCGGATATAATATTAGGGTTATAGTGGGGTTATATGGTATATTAAAATATATTATAGTAGATTATAATATAATGTGGTTATATTGGGCTTCGGCTGCAAAACCAACATCCTGCCTGGTTCAAGCCGTCGAGAATCTCTGGCACCTTCAACAGACGACATATTCATCTCCAAGCATGTTAAGGATTTAGGGTTTAGAGTTTAAGGTTTAGGGATGAATGCAGGGTTTTGGGTCGCAGGGTGCGGGGTACAACGATGTAAGCCCTAAGTGTGGGAAGCCCTCATAACGTAGGACTTTTTCCTCCCTTCCTCAATTCTCAAAACCTGCATTTCTTATGCCAACTGAACAAGCTTCAAATACTACAGAGATTTGAATGATGATGAGTTGCGAATATCGCACGTATCGTCCAGCATAACGCCATAATACATCATCTGCAATCAAAACTCGATCACTTCTGTGTGGTAAATGGTTGTTTCCTTAAATAGGGGGACTAGTACAGGGACCACAGACATTTCCATAAAGGTACCCCCAGTTTCGGGAAACCCTCAGATATCTCCAAACCATTCGCCTGCACCTACATGCACTATAGTTTAAACTCCTTGAAGGGTTATTTAAGGGATTATGTAGGGGACCACTATAGGGGTTATTAAGGGGAATACTAGGAGTTTGGATTATAGCTCACATGAGAAAGCATCGCAGCCAGAGCTACGTCTCCCTCTACTCTGAAATCATCTGTGTGTTGTCCAAGGAATCCTAGAGTAAGAGGGCCCCCAATGAAGGGATTCCATAGACTCCTTCGGGTTCCCACTGGTTTAGGGTTTAGGGCTATGTGCATGTGGCCGTTTGGGGTGCCGAAATCCTTCTTGCAGGTGCATGTGCCAGGAACGCAGCTACCAGCTGAGTGGGTCTATAATATGAGCCATAATCTAAACTCCTAGTATCCCCCCTGATAATCCCTATAGACCTCACTCAGCGCAATCACACCCAGTACAAGCAACGTCTGCTGAACATATCACCCTAAACTCTGAACCCCAAACCGCCCCCACCTGGACCCCAACGTCCATAAACTCATGGCTCAAACAGCCGCAAGAAGGCCACCATTCTACATACTTTGGAAGTCCAGACCCTCAACCCTAAACCCCTCTCGTCCCCCTAATGTAGACAGAATATGGGGTAGATGGGGATCTTATTCTAATGTACCTAAAGCCATATTCTATCTAGTTAAAGGGGGACTATAAAACCTAAACCCTAAACCCTAAAAGGTAAACCCCTCGTAAACCCTTTAACCGAACCTTGCCTGGCGCAGGCCGTCTGGGACATCCGTGGTCACACCGACGGCTAAACCATCGGGCATGCCTCATAGTGGGTCCTATGAATACTATGTGTACACACATATATATGGGGGGGGCTTCTACAAGGAAATGGAGAGTCAAATGGAAAAGCGGATAGAACATGAAATGGAAACTACTATTCAAAGTTGGGTTTATAGAGTTTGGGCTTCAGGGCTTAGGGCTTAGAGTCTTGGGTCGTTGCTAAGGCTGCTAAGGGGTCAACATTTGAGGTTCGGAGGGTTAGGGATTCTCAAGGACTTAGAAGAGAATCCATCGATGGACCGCTTGAGTGATAGTGAACTGAGCTGCGTGTGGTTTCCCAATTTCAAAACCCTAAACCCTAAATCCAAATTTCTAAACCCTAAACCGATTCTGAGGAGGGCTTCCAGCTGCTGAGTTCTGACTGGAAGCGTGCAGTAGGGCCCGATAAACCCGCAAAGGCTGATGATGATCCTTGAACGTTTGGCCCTATAGCCCCCCTCAAGTAGATAGAATAGGGGGTATATGGGAGCTTATTTTTATATACCCAAAGCCATATTCTATCTACTTAAGAGGGACTATAGCCCTAAACCCCCAAACCCTAAACCCCATGTTCTTTAAGGGGGACTATAACCCTGAACCCTAAACCCCATATTCTATCTACTTAAGGGCGACTATAAGCTCCCACCGTTGAGCCCTCGAATCCTGAGTTGCAGCCCGGGAGCTCCTGGTTGACCCTCAGGGTTTAGGGTTTAGGGGTTTAGGGGTTTAAGGGTTTAGGGTTTAGGGGTTTGGATGTCAGGGGTTTAGGGGTTTGGGGGTTAGGGTTTAGGGGTTTCGGGTTTAGGGGTTTAGGGTTTAGGGGCTTAGGATGCCCCATAGACCTGAGGCCTTGGCTGTTCAGCCCCCCAACCTTACCCGCTCAAAACCCTTATAAGCCCTACTAAACCCTAAACCCTAAGCCCTTAACTAGAATAGCTGCCTGTGGTCACGGCGTCGATGCGAATCTCGAAGTAGAAGCCATAGGACTCCTTACGACTAACCTTTAGGGCTTAAGGTTCAGGGTTAGATAATCAAAGGGTTTTGGTGACCCCAACCCACACAATTCAGACCCAATAGTCATCGTATGATGGTCATCGGGTCCTAATTTTGGGGTTGGGGCTACCAAAACCCTTTTATGATTAGTTATGAGACATACCACATCTAGCTTGTCATTGCACGGCTTAGGTTTTAGGAACCTTTAAGGTCCCATGGGGTGCCTCAAGAAAATCATGTCAATGTGCCAATTCCGTGCTCCTTACAATGGAACCCTATTTTATTACTGTGAATATTATCAGTCGCATTAGTATTACTACTATTAGTACTGAGAAATTGAAGCCTTCCAAGATATTGCTCCTATGCACAAAAAATGCGGCCCTCGACAACTGACAAATCAGAGCCCAAAAATGTGTAGCACCTCTCCTCATTCTTGCAGTCTACCTGCTCTTTGTACTTGCCTCGCCGCACCCCTAAACCCTAAACCCCCTTAACCTGTATGGTAGTTCTCTAAATTACGGCCACTTCTTCTTGGGGGGGTCCCAATAAACGCTCACAATACAGCCTGCACAATGTTAAGGGTACACAAAGTTGAGCCACAATTTTGACAACCCACCATATCCTTCTACCACAACTCTAAAAACCAGCGACCCTAAACCTTAGACCCCCAAACCCTTTGTCCTGCTTCAGTGGCTGCACTCCAAGACATCCGCCCCACATCCTCAGCACATTGCGCAGAGCATGTTGAACGATGGGCAACCGGCAGGTATTCCAAAACACGGCCCTTAACGCCAAAGAGGTCTATATGATATAGGCATCTGTTAAGAAGTTTCCCCAAATTGCGGGTCTCTCTTTGTATTTTGTGGTCTATATAGGGGTCCCCATTTTCGAAACTATCGTACCCTCCAGGCTGATGAAGGAAACTGATGAAGGAAACGGGACTTTGAGTAGGATTTCCAGGCAAGGCCTGTTGGGAGCAGGCAAACGTAATATAGATGCCTCTTTGATGCAACGCAACAAGGCCCAGGGCTTTACAAAACTATTGTGCCATCCTTATGTAAGGCAAGTATGGGAATACTGTTGGCATCTGTTCACGCTTCGAAAGCACACGCATTTTTCTCATACAAGGGGTTTCAAAAGCTGCCTCCCAAATCATGATGCCAATAGAACTCCCTAAACCGGATCCTGCCTAAACTGGCCTAAAGACCATTCGTACTTGGAGAACCATCATGCGTTCCCCAGTCTCAGCTGATCTGTCGATGTACTTAAGGAGGACTATAGCAATCATCTAGGTACTCTCTGTGACCTACGGTGGATACTAAAAATCATGCATGACCCTAAGTACCTTATACATCAGGAATTATGCTACAATAGTACATTAAGGTCATGCAGGATTTTTAGTATCAACAGTAGGGATCATACGGCACCCTCTCCGGCATTAATGTAAATCCCTGATTAATAAACCCCTCCCCTTAATAGGGATTATAGTAGGGATCCTAATTTTAAGGCCCTTAAAAGGAAGGGGTTGTTTCTTCATGGGTCCCAAAACACTAAACCCTAAACCCTAAATAGTAGTTTCCATTTTCTTTTCGACTATCCCTATATAGCCCCAATATATCCCCTATATAACCCCTAGAACCCCTATAGTTTGCATTTTCTTTTCCATTCTTAATCAGGGGTCCCTAAACCCTAAACCCTTAAACCCTAAACCCTAAACCCTAAACCCCACAATCTCCAGAGTGAGGACTCTTTGACTTCAAAAGACTGGGTCCATCTGAGGGGCTTCGGGTTGTCCAATAGGGTTTAGGGTTTAGGGTTTGGGGTCTAAGGTTTAGGGTTTAGGGTTAGCTCTTCTTCCGGGAACTCGAAACCTGCATCATGGCACTGTAAGGGCCCAATCAGAGCTTAGGGAAACTACGAAATTTCTAGACTGGGCTGCTTTTGAGGAACTGGTTTTAAGGGTTCAGGGTGCAGGGTCTTCATGAGGAAGCGCTATTACGTACTATATACCCATATATAGGGGCTCATCATGCCAATGAATCAGGCTTCTACCTGTGCTGTGGGACCAGCAAAGCCAATGCAACCTAAGTATACAACTCGCAGCTTCGTATATGATACGCCTATCCTATCCCTATCCTTAGGGTACACTTGGCATCTGGTGATAAACCCATATCCGCCAATCCATGGAACAATGCGCCGCGGCCCAAAACCGATGAAGCCATGCAAACTCTTGGGTCCTCAACGTGCTAGGTGCACAAGATCCTTTTACCCTCAACTACCAACACATCCTCAAGTGATAGACCTTGCAATCTGAACTCAGAAGCTCCTTCATGATTCCTGCGTTTCTACCGCAGTTTCTACTCGTTCAACGCACCCCCCCCCTTTAAAGTGGCCACATCCAAACCACCTTTCATCGTCCCCCAGGGCCTTGCACTTCCACACTCCCCTAGACCTTAAACCGTGCATCCACAACCCCAAGCCTACTGAATCCTACGCAAGGAATCTAGGTCAGGCTTCTCAGCCAACGCACTTAACAGAACATCCCTAAACACCAAAACCCCCCAAATCTAAGTCAATCATGAACAGCCCAAAACCCTAGACATCCTTAACATGGTTCCACTTTGAGAAATTAATAAGCGACAATCATGTTCGCAATTTTACCGAGAAACATACCCGGCTGTATCCTAGATCCTAAATTCCAAGTATCTAGGGACTTTAGGAGGGACCCCTACTAGGGACCCTTAGTCCCATTACCATATATAACCTTTATATAATCATTCTATAACCCTCATATCCCTAGGTAGTCCCCATATCGACCCCCATAAGCTAGAAGGGTCCCTGTTAGGGGTCCCTCCAAAAGCCCTTAGATTAACAACAACCCAAAAGTATGTAAAATGATGGCCCAAAACACCTAAACATAGTCCAAAAGGCCATTATTCTACATACATTTGGGGTTCAGGTAGATCCTAAATTCCAACTACGCAGCCCGGCTTCTCCATGTCTGGCGCACGATGACGGGCTCGAAGGCCATCAGAGGACACGGTGACGTACTTGCCTGTTTCTACGCTTGGAAGTATGGGCGCCTTTAAGGGAGGGATTCTAGGAGCCCAGCTGTGTGTAGAAATGTACAAAGCATATACTACGTCATAAGAGAATTGGAGGATTAAAGTTTCCATACTATCTTAAGCCCTGAATATCTAAACCCTAAACCTTAACCTTATACGGCTCTTCAGTGTGCAGCTGCTTCTTTTGAGGTTCAGGGCTTCTTTAGTTTGGTCTGCACCCCACACTGTAAGCCCTAGATCCCCAACCCTAAGGCCTACACCCTCATCCATAGACTCGCAATCGAAGTTTAAGGTTCCCTTCACGACAATTTCTGAACAGCAAACGCGAAAACCTGCTTCCCCAAACATTTTGAGCCGTACACCCTAGACCCTACCCTTCAATGCTTGACTCAAACAGCAAAGTCCTCAGTCCTACATTTAAACCTTAAGCCTTCGTGCCCAAGCCCAAAGCCCTAAACCTGCCAAACAAATCTAATCCCGAAGCCCAAAACATCCCAGCACCATTATAAGTATGAGCCGTATCTGTAGCCCAACGTATCTACAGCTTCATAAAGGATTCCTCGTAATCAACAAACAGGCATAACGCATGAAATGTAGGTAGCTGGGGTTACAGTGACCCTAACACCTAAACCCTAAACCGCAAACTCTACACCCCAAACTCTAAACCCCAAGCCCCAAACCTCAAACCCTAAACCGCGCACGCTTACTTGGAGGGTCAAGGGGACTTAGTAAGTAGCTTAATAGCCCCTCTAACCCAGTTAGTAACCCTAATTATCCCCATTATTAACCTACTTACTCAGTACCCCCCAAACCCTAAACCCTAAACCCTTAACCCTAAACCCTAAATAATATGGTAGTTTCCATTTTCTTTTCCATTATTAAGCTACTTACTAAGTCCCCCTGACCCTCCAAGTACTGACAGGCTCGACCAACTCATGGTCCCCTGACCGCGGCCTTTCTTCCTTGAGTGGAAGCCCTGCTTGGCTGCGACTACCTCAGCGGTTGATTGTTGTCTTTTAAGGGGCTTATGGCGGTTAGGGTTTTGGATTTATAGAGCTTAGGGTGTAGGATTTCAAGCTTAGGTCTTGCAGTTTAAGCTTTTGGGTAGGGTTTAGGGTTTAGGGTGTTTTGCCCCCTACAGACCTTTTTTAGTCTGCATCAAGCACTTTATACCTCAGCCACCCACAAGCCCAAATGAGCTATAGTCTAAACTCCTAGTATCCCCCTTAATAAGCCCTATAGTGGTCCCCTATATAATCCCCTATATAATCCCCCTTTAAGGAATTTAGACAACAG
>CAJNIZ010009370.1:0-10101 GCA_905231905.1 Symbiodinium pilosum
CCGCAAACACCACTCAGACGCAGCTTTGATACGCCTTTTGGCTATGCGACACGCCTTAGGGCAACCACCTAGTACCACACCTTGAATCCCGCATATTGTGTGGACGGATGGCTATGAGAAGCTGCCGCTCAGCAGAACTGGCGGTATCCACATACTGACACTGGCCCAGGAGGATCCAACCAGAGTCTAAGATCCCCAAACAAAAAAAACACAACAACACCCTAACTGGGAAACCCTAAGCCTTAAAAACCCGAGAAACCCCCTGACACCAAGATGGCGGGTGGATAGAGGGTCTAGGGTTCTTGGACCCTGACAAAAGCCATTGGATCATGGTATCATCCTCGTACCAATTTTCCGACCCAACCTTTAGGCACTTATCCCACACGATTTAGGGTGTACAGATCAGGGAGTTTAGATTTAGGGTTTAACGTCTATAGTTCCCCTTAAGTAGATAGAATATTGCTCTGGGTATATTGTAATAAGATCCCGATCTACTCCATATTCTATCTACCTAAGGGGGACTGTAGGGTTTAGGGTGGCCTTACTCCCTATCTCTGCCTTGCCCCGGCACAGATGGCGCCCAGGAGCGCCACTCCTACCTGGCCATTGAACTGCAGGTTTAGGGTTTAGGGTTTAGGGCTGCAAACGGACGTGAACCAAGTTACAGTATCATACTACTGGTGTAGAATGAACAGCCTGGTGTCACTCCAAAACCTGACATACTTGGGTTCCTCATAGCATGGAAATACGTTACGATAGGAGAGATCTCTAGCCTGGAGAGATCAGTCTTAATTCGCTACTTTGCTAACTTAATTTGCTTGAGTTGTTTAACAGTAATGGCATCCGGGTTTAGAGCGTGAAGATGGCGTGTAGGGCTAAGGTTCTATATGGGATCTTATATGAACCAAATCTCAATCTCAGAGACTAAAAGAGGCTAAATGTAATTCTGAACTGTGAGGCCTCTGTGTCTGAGCAGGGACACCGCCCTATAAGAGAAGCTACTAGAAGCTACTCCATGACTGGCAAAATCTTTCTTGCAAGTCTTGTGCAGCTGAAAGAACACATAATCTCCGTCCGGATTATGCATACCGTTGCGGCGAAAACTGAGTAATCCAAAAGATCTAAAGAAAGGTGTGAACCTTGAGGGGGAGTGGCAATAGCTCTTCCGCAGCTGTCTAGAGTGGATAGACAGTCATGCTTCAGTCGCAGATGGTTTTGTTGGCCTTTGCAGGTATAGAATGTTTACGGGGTCTTATGCATGGCCTTGGGAGCACGCAGCATTTAGCGTCCATGACTCACTGGTTTGCAATAGTATCATTTCGGGTTTAGGGTATAGATAGGGTATTAGGGGTCTAGGGTTCGGGTTAGGGTATTGGCACAGGGAGTTTGCAACCCTGCCATTGCACTATACCTGTCCCCAGCTGAAGAGTTTGGGATTTCTGCAGCCAAGTGACAAAGACTCCGTCAAAGATCCAGACATCCCCGTTGGTCTCGGCTATCCGAACCTCAAAGATCAAATGAGGCGACATGTGCGTGCTATGAGTGATAGCTGTGCCATGGCCTCATACCTCCATCGGTAAAGCAGAAACTTGATCTCAATAGGCTCCATGTTGCATCATTCGCATGATGAAGGCCTTCCAGCGGAAGTATGGAAATCAGATTGGGATGCCTGAGATCTGGCCTAGTGGGCTACATGCGGATAATACTTGAGGTTGTGGCGTATACTGCAGGACAATTCTTGATGCTTTTTGTTTTTGAATACTTCTATGCTGATAAACAGCGGATGCTCTGCCGTTGTGGCTTCGAGGAGACATGAGATGACGGGATGTGTTGGTTTGTGATCTTTCTGTGAAAAGCCTGACGATCTGGATCACCATGGCTGAAAGATGACTCTCTCATCATATGACACTTGCATGCTATACCTGTACGAAGGTACGTATCGCAAGCATTCCCTGCACGGGAAGCTCACTCCCATGCTAGTCCCAAAAACTGGGTGGCTGTTCAAGAACATAATTTTACTTACTACATTGGGGAACACATATTCATTACTATATATACCCCATCATGGTAACTTAATCTAAGTTCCTCAACAGAAACCCAGAAAGAAGTACGCTAAGTGGAGAATATGAGGACTATGCAGCGCTTGGCAGCTCGCCACTTGAGCTAGAGTCTAAACTCCTAGTATCCCCCTTAAATAACCCCCATAATACTCCCCTATATAATCCTCTATATAACCCTAAACCCCAAACCCTAAACCCTAAGCCCTTTTAAGGAGTTTAGACTATAGCTCACTTGACATGGACATGTTCTCCGAAAATCGAGGCCATGGTCTCCTCCGACGACTCTAGACTATAGCCTCCCTTTCTATGTGTGAGCTATAGTCTAAACTCCTTAAAGGGCTTAGGGTTTAGGGTTTAGGGTTGTATAGGTGATTATGTAGTGGAGTATTTATAGGGCTTATTAAGGGGGATACTAGGAGTTTAGACTATAGCTCGTATATATACACCACTTAGCAATCCTGTAGACGAGTCTCCACTATAGCCTCCATGCCTCTATTGAACTCCACCCTCCTTTGTAGCCCAAATACTCACACCTAAACCCTAAACCCTAAACCCTAAAGCCTAAAACACTCTTCGACACCCCTGTTGAAGTCAGGGTCTGGGAGCCTGGGATCCCTAAACCCTAAACCCTAAAGGTTAAGGGGTCTAGGTATAGGGATCAGGTTTAGGGTTTAGGGTTTAGGGTAAGGGGTCTGGGTATAGGGCTCAGGCAACCCTACCCTCTAAACTAACATGGATATCCATATAGAATATGGTTTAGGTTGGGTACTGCCCCCACTCAATAACAGTTGGATAGTATTTATAATAGAGTTATATATAGCCCTTTATAGGACCCCTAATATAGACTGTTACTGAGGTTTAGGGTGGGTTTAGGGTTTAGGGTCTAGAGTTTAGAAATGGATTTCAAAGTGCGGTCTACATAGCGCCTTCTGGGCTGTGCATGTTACCTTTGATGGAAGAAATCTTGCACCACCTAGTGGCCTTGAACTACTGCAATTCCTAGGACTTTAGGGACTTAAGGTGGTGCAAGATTTCCTCCATCAACAGTACCTTGAGGGAATGTAAATCCTGGACACCCCTGCATCTCCCTAGAACCACTGGAGAGGGGATCTACAACATTGAGAACGGCCTGATCCAAACGGCCCGGGGGCCTAATGATGCAAGTGGTCTTCCACGCGCTTAAGCACATACTCCTGCGTCCCTCAGTCATCTACAGAGTTGGTACGTTCGAAAACGAGGCGTCCAATTTTGTACCACCCCAAAACTAACCTGAGCCTTGTTAAAAGGACATCCAAACGGCAACCCGCAATTTCCTTCAACACCCCATGCAAGTTTCCCAAAATTAGGGGTATTTGTTCAGGGTCCCGGCAATCAGGATTGTCATTTTTTGGTGGGGTCCCCGTCTTTCGGGAAACTACCAAACTGCTTTAGGCCAGCAGCCACGAGGGTCATGAGGCTCAGGAGAAAGCTGGTCCCACACAGGGCCTTTTCCCCCTGCCGTGATGCGCTGAGACCGGTTCTGGCTCTAGACTTCAGAGGTTCAGGGTTGTGGGGCTGCAGCTCAAGGAACTTTGCTGAGATCGTGATTTGCGGAGAGAACTGGGTAATTTAGAATAATTGCAACTCCCAATTCAAGGCCGTTTTGGTACGATTCCCTATGTAAACCACCTTTTCGGGCGAGGTCGGGTGAGGAGACTTTAAATTGGCCAGAGAGGAGGAACATAATATGGGCTGGCATACTCTAATCGTTGAGGAAGAAGGAAATGTTGACCTGTACGTTACTATCTCAAGGAAACCATGCGCACCTGCCCTTAACATTACTTAGTTCACAGCTACTATTTCACAATATGAAGCCTTCCGAACCTGCGTGGCAGCCACTTCTTCTAATTAAGCTGAGAAATGCGAATAGATCATCCCTGCGCAACTCAGTCTGAAGCTTTGTTGAGGGAAGCATGTGGGAAGACTGCGAACTCGAAATCAAAAACACCAAAACCTAAAAACCAAAACGTGAAGCCTCAAAGGCAAACCCTGAATCTGAACTTAAACCCCTATCAACCAAAAGCCCTAACCCCCAACCCTGCAACCGGAACACCCCAGAGGAAACCACCTGGTTCACAGCCGTCCGAAAGGAGGCCCTATGCTTGACCAGGGCCTGGCACGGTTTAGGTTTCAGGCTTTAGGGTTTGGAGTCTAAGGTTTAGAGTTTAGGGTTTTGGGGTTTAGAGTTTAGGTTTCAGGATTTAGGGTTTAAGGTTTAGGTTTCAGGGTTTAGGGTTTGGGGTTTAGGGTTTGGGGTTTCAGGTTGAGGGTTTGGGGATATGGGGCTATGTGAGGTCATATTGTAGAGAGAAATAGGTTTATATAGGGCTATATAGGATTAGAGGGGTGAAAAGGTGGCTACACGAACCGGTTCCATCTAAAGGGCTATATATATATATACACAGATATGTAGATATGTATACTTCTTTATAGGGTTATGTATGCTAACTATATAGGGTGATGCCGGGTTTTTGTAGCTATATCTAGGAGACCAGAGGGAACATAGCAGGTAGGTAACTACTTGGGATTGCTGAGGTTGCTATATGGCTTGAGGGGCTAAAACGTACACGTACTAGTAATTTCCCTTATGGTTTGGGTAAGTATTCCCCATATGGGTACTTAGGACCCTTTGGGACCAAGAGCTGCATTCAAGCCTACGAAGTTAGGCCTGCTCCTCTGCGCCTCCACAGAATGCCCCAGCTATTCACAAACGTGAAAATCCAAAGTAAACCTGGCCCAAAGGGTCCTAAGTACCCATATGGGGAATACTTACCCAAACTATAAGGGAAATTACTACTACAGAAACCATACTTTGTACCATATAGTTACTTTGGACCCTTTGGGTTGCATTGAGGATTTTCAAAAGTGTCCCATGCACATGGATTCTACATTGGAGTGGTCTTCGGGGAGCCACGAACTTCAAAGAACAAAATTTCCATATGGCAGCTGCAGCCCCTGGCCCCACAAGGAAGGGCTAGGTGTATGTACCCTACCCTAACAGGGGGATGAGTAGGATGACCTTTGAGAACACCTAGCCTTCTCTGGTAAAGCCACAACTGACTTGTAAGCGCAGCAGCTTCAGGTATGAGGCTTAGGGTTTAGGGTTCAGGGGTTAGGGTTGGAAGTTTTGGTTTAGGGTTTGGGGGTTAGGGTTTAGGCAGGCCTGAAGAAGTTTCGAGTGAAGCAAGGCGATGCCGACCTCAGGAGCTGGGGGTTTCAGCGGTACCTTTTCCGGGGTTCCCTATAAAAGGGTTATAGCATTTTGGGGGCAATGTTGCGGCCCCGCTATCTAGGGAAACTACCAGCTGTGGCTTCTTTTTTGTGAAGTTCAGGGTTGCGCCTGCTTAGGGTTTAGGTTCAGAGGATCCTGGTGTGGACCCGCGAAAGAATTTGGGTTGAAGGTTTCATGAAGAGTTTTCACTCTACGGCCAGCCAGAATTTTCTTCAAACCTGTTTTGGGGCATCGATTTCTGCGGCCTGCATCACGATTATCATCTTTAGCAGATTCAATTGTCTGGTTGGCTACGCGTTCCATTCGCCTAGTGCCAAATCTATGCACAAGCATCAGACAAAATGAGCTCAAAGCCCTGACAATGTCATGGGTTGGGCAGCCACTTGCAAGATGAGGACCCACCCGCGGCCCCACTTGTTTCTCCACAGGATTGTAGGGGGCGATGCAATCGCAGGATGTTGCGAATAGTAGACCTGAAGTCTAGATCATAAACCTGCTGCCTGGGCACAATGAGGTCTAAAACTGACAGCCATGGCGGTGCAGTGAAAGCACTACCTGCGGGGCGGGAGAATCACAATGAACTTTCTCAGCAAGCTGGGGAAACTGGGACGTAAAGCACTGGCAATAAGCTAGGCGTGACAGGGATGAATTTGGACGTCGGACTCACACCATTGAGGACAACGACCCGCCCCCCCGGCAACAGATCTCTGCTGTATGCTACAATGACATGGCATGACATAAATCGAAACATGCATTGGCGCACAGCCTGCGGTTCCACCATCTCTTACTTTGTGTATAGCAGCTCCATGAAGGATTGAAACATCTTGTTAGCTTGTCATTTCTGTGAAGCCATGATTGCAAATGCAAATAGGAAACAGCCAGGTATGTGGATTGTTGGGCAGCCACCGCCAGGACTGCCCAGTTTCGTTAACAAACACATGTAATCATAGCTAAGTTATATTGGTCTAGGGTTGTTATCATACGAGCCCCCTATAATGGAGCATCAAATGGAAAAGAACATGGAAAATGAAATGGAAACTGAGGGAATATAGGATATATTGGGTAATCAACATTGGGGTTATATTGGGAATACATTAGGAGGACCCCCCACCCTGTAATAGTGGTATAATAGGAATATAAGAGGACCCGTTTATAATCCTTATGATCCATAATAGTCACTATTACTCGGTGGGGGGTCCACCTAAGGAATACATGCCTGCAGGCCTGGTTTGGACTTGAACCCACTCGGCTTGTACCTACTTCCAATACAATAATGGTCCTCAACAAGGCAACCAGTATGTGAGCTATAGAAACTCCTAGTATCTCACTTAATAAGCCGTTTAATATCCCCTATCTAATCCCCTAAATAACCCCCCTAAAAAGCTTTAGACTACAGCTCATATAATATAATAGGAAGGCCAGGACACTGGGAAGCTGTAGACTGGGGCCGGGCTTTGGTGAAAGAGGAATTTGGGGGTTTCCCAAAATTGGGGGGTACCTTTTAGGGGCCCCCATAAAAAGGATGACATTGTTTTGGGGTCTATATTGGGTACCTTAATTCTGGGAAACTACAATTTGGATTTTGTAAGCAGGGAATCCTACCAGGCTTCAGTCCAACAGTAGGAACTTGCAACAGCTTTCTATAGTTTCCATTTAATGTTCCATTTCTCTTGTTCATTTGATTCTCCATTATTAGTAGGGGGTAATATCCTTACATCCCATAATCACATGGCTAACCCTTTGCCGCTATGCCAACTGGAGAAGGGGGATTGTGCAGATTTCATCCAGGCATAGCCAGAGCGTGTTGTCGACCCGAAAAGCTTGTGTCTTTCCGAGGGAGCAGTAGATGGTGCTGGAAAGGAATCATGAGACTCTCCCATGCAGCACCACTGACTTGAGCTGCACTCTTAATCTCTACTGCGTTTCTCGACATCTCTACGCATACATCTGTTTCAGAATGAGCGTCTGCCTCCCTATCCCATGGTATCTGATTGGTCCTTGCTCTTTCTGCCCCAATTTAAGCTGAAGTTGGGGTAAACCCTGAACCCCTGAACCAGACACTACCACCCCAGTAACCGAAAGCTTAGTCGGCAAAATCATACGGCTGTAGATACTTGTGGCTTCATTTACCTGATGCTACAGGAAGGCAACCCTCCCTAAACCCTAAACCCTGAACCTAAACCCACCCTCAACCGTAACCCCTAGAACCCTAAACCCTAACCCTAGGGATCCAAATAGCCCAATGCAGGTAATATTTACAGACTTTGGGGCCCAATGTAGATATTATGTATATACTTGGATCCCTAGGGTAAACCCCAAACCAGCGCCTATAGCCACTAAACCTGTCAGCGGCAGCCAGAAGTGGTACATGATGTACTCCTGTGAAGGGCTGTAGCTTACTGGGGGCTAGTCCCCTGAGGGTCCAAGTACCCAAATAACAAGGATTTTGGGTACCTAGAACTCCAATATTTGGGTACTCGGATCCCTATGGACTATAGTCTATAAAACCCTAGATAACCCCTATAATCTAGGTTCTATAGGGATCATATTCCCTTATTCCCTGCTAACCGCCAGTAAGATAGTCCAGGAACGGCCATCGTATGGCATACATTCCCGACACCCTACCCTAAACCCTAAACCCGATCCTACACCCTAAACCCTAAACCCCGAAGCGCTAAACCCCTATACCCTAAATCCTAAACCCATGGTCCTAGCGTCTCCCGGAATCACGCACTCCCTTTGCGGTGATGTCAAGTCTTCTGGAGTTGGGTGTGTTGCAGTTCCAGTTGAATGATTGAGGCTTTGGGGTTTGGGGTTTAGGGTTTAGGGGGATGATTGAGGGTTTGAAGTTTAGGGTTTAGGGGGATGATTGAGGGTTTGAGGTTGGGGCTTGGGCCTTGATCAACAGAGGGCTATGTACCAGGACCCTCCTTGTACCCTTAGATCGGGGTGTATGGTCCCTAATTAATAAGCGGTATTTAAGGGGTATAGCGGGTAGATGGAGGGTCTAGGCAGCATCATTATCCTGAATCCGCGAACCCCGGCTTGTCAGGGCGTGCACCGGGTGAAGGCTACCCGTTTCCATGATCCCAAACGCTTCCCACCATGTCTTGCCTTTTGCGGCCTCTCGCTGCCAGTAGCCCAACCCTGATCCCAGCAAACATTGCCTTTCTCGGTCACGCCCTCCCAAAAAAAGGTGTGTAAGCTGGTCTTTCTCAGCTTTCTCCTCCCCAACCGCTCCAACTGGATCTAGTAAGGACGTGATATTGGTTTGCGTAGTTCTGGAGTCTATAGCCCCTCACCTCCTTCCCTCGCATCTGACCGGGTTTTGAGCTGTCACCGCCACACTGCGTAGGCTTCGGAATCCCAAAGCCCACATGCGCTTAACCCACCCTGGCTCGAGGGGCAGGGTCGCCGGCAGCGGCGATGCCCTTACAGAAACATTCATACTCCAAACTTCCTCAACTTTGTGATGAATCTCCAGGCACCCTTTACCTGATCTTCGGGAAGTACGAAGTTCCCTTTTAAGCTTCCTGCGGAGTGAAAACATGACAGTTTAGGCTTCAGAGTACTTGGTTCATCAGGCACTGCACCAGCCTAGGCTCTTCATTTAAGGGTTAAGGGTTTAGGATCAGTTTAGGGTTTAGGGTTTTATGGTTGTATGGTTTTATGGTTTAGGGTGTAGGGTTTGATGGGATTATGGTTTAGGGTTCATGGTTTTATAAACTCCCTAAAGGGGGTTATATAGGGGACTACTATAGGGGCTATTCAGGGGGATACTAGGAGTTTAGAGTATAGCTCATATTGTTATGAGCAAAGTTCGAAGCCCAGCGTTGCCTGGATGGCCTTCTGCGCCCGTGTGCAGACCTGAGTTGGTTAAGTGGAACTGCTAAAATAGCTACCCTGAGGGTCCATGGACCCAAATGGTAGGGTTTTAGGGCCCAAATGCTATAATATTAGTGGTATTTGGGCCCTAAAGCCCTATTATTTGGGTCCTTGGACCCTTAGTGTTCTAAAATACCTACAAGCGTGGCCAGCAGTTATAAGCGGCTATATACGCAAGCGCGTTGTTAGTGCAAAATGACAATTGCTCTAGAATAATGGATCACGCATTGGGGGGCCTGTGAGACATGCTGGAATGGTCGCAAGCGCCGTAGCCAAGAAGCGCACAACATGCTGCCACCTAGTTAGGGTTGGGCTCGTTCAGGCTGCGACACTTGCTTTTGAGCGAAGCGCGTTATACCTTGACTGAATGGCCAGAGTCAAGAGACAGGGGCAGAATACAAGCAATACCATTCGAGAAACCGCCCGGACGGTTTGGCTCTATTTCCCCAATAGGGGATTATATAGGGGACTACCATAGGGGTTATTAAGGGGGATACTAGGAGTTTAGACTATAGCTCATATGAATTATCCCAAAGGGTCCAAAGTACCTATGTGGTGCAAAGTATGGTTTCTGTAGTAGTCATTTCCCTTATGGTTTGGGTAAGTATTCCCCAGCTGGGTACTTAGGACCCTTTGGGTTTCAATATCTGCCCACAAATCCAGCTGCAATGCATGCAGCAGACTGCAAGCCAATATACCTTCTAGAGAAACAGGCAGATTTCAATCTTAGACCCCGACACCTCGAGCGATCAATCCTTGACGCCCAAACCCTAGAGTCCTCCTTAAGTAGATAGAATATGTGGTATATGGGGATCTTATTGTAATATGCCCAAACCATACTCTATCTACTTAAAGGGGCCTAACAACCCTAAACCCTAAACCTCA
>CAJNIZ010009372.1:0-12654 GCA_905231905.1 Symbiodinium pilosum
CATGGTCCTTCGGGGTGGGAGTCCCAAGCCCCTCAGGGTTTCCATGGATACTTGATCTCTTAGCCGGAACGGCCAAGGCTTCTTCCGTTGTATCACTAGGAGTACACCCGAAGGTAGCAGTTTGGTTGGTACTCGCGGATCCGGTACTGCCATCCACTGATAACATTCCCGCTGAGTCAACAGCTGTTACGGCTGCTAACCTATAAAAGGTCAGCTGGGTACATAACAATACACCAGCAAACCAGAGCTTGAAAACTCCTTTTGTCGTCACACGTAGGTACTCAAAGCTCAGCTCAGCGCTTGCAGAATGTCCAATTGTAAATGGCACAGTGGAATACCTCCCTACATCAGTTGAACCTCTAGGGGAACCTTGAGCCAAATTACATGGTACATTCCGCGTTCAACTACCTACTAGCTACCTACGCAACAATGGTAAGGGCAGAATCCGTACGATTACACACGTGTACTCCTGCGGGAGTTTATAGCCCCGTAAAGCTTCAAGGTTAGAGCCAGGCCGGGTTAAAATCCGGGAACCGCTACGCTCGCTCTCCTAAACCCTACGAAAGCCCGCGACCCATGATGAGGTGGAGGGCGAGTACTGCGACGATGACACGGTGGTGTTTATTGCACCCAAGTCTGAGGCAGGTGGAACTTCAGGGCTTTTCAGACCTTTAGGTCGTGGGGGAGCTTTGGGGGTCATTAGGTTAGGGCTTTTTTGGGTTTGGGCGTGTAAAAGGTTTGGGTGTGTTGTCCAGGATCTTTCCTCGAACAGCATTTGGCCGCTAGTTTACGGCTTTGGGGCATGGTGCTTTCAGTTTCAGGGCTCAGTGTTATTCGTTCTCCACCGGTTCAGGGCTTCAGGGTCTCTGTCTCAGCCCTAAACCCAGCGATCGATCTATGGTTTGTGTCTCCAAGCCCGAGCTCTTTCTTTCGAGTCGTTCATGGCAGCATGCTTAACTTAACATGGTTATTCCTCCTTGCAAGCGGTGTCTCGGCGATCGTCTGCCCATGCGAGAGAGAGATCGTGCGACCAGCTTTGCGAGTCACCTGCCAAGCTTGAAGTTTGTTCATGCTAGGGCCCTCTAAATCGCGGAGGAAACTCTAGACTCATAATCCCTGCCTTCAAGAGCATTCAATACGCACAGATTCCTTAATGCTGAAGCAAACCTGGCCCAAGCTCCAACGTCACCTAGCAATATCCAGGCCTAACGGCCTTATCACTTCAACTGCCCACAAGAGGATCCCAACATCTATCCCAAAGCCGGTGCAGGCCAAAGCTGCACCGGATACTTCAGGACTGCATGCACCGGGGTGCAGTGCACTTAGGTTTCAGGCTTTCAGCCTGCAGACCCATGCGACCTGAATCCTACAACCTTTGGGCCGCTGCGAACTCTTACAGGGCCCGAGTAATATCCGATCAAGCCCGAAAAACCCATAAACCCCTGACTCCTGACTCGCGGTTCTGATTCGAGAGCCGACGACTTCGGTTATCGGGTGATGACTCTACTGTTTAAGTGATCCTAGGCGCAACCTCCAAGTTGGGGCCTTGGGAAACGGAAGTCGTCTTTGGGGGCGGCAAGCCGACTTCGAGCCGTTACAGTCTTACAGCCCTGAAGTCCCAAAGACCCTAGAATCCTAGAGCCCCATGGCCCAATCCTGGAGTTTAAAGCCCGACACTTTCAAGGCCTTGAGACAATCTCCGTCTCGAACAACCGTATAAGGACCATAGAAATGAACCCTTAGGGGACTTGTGGTTCGTATCCCAGTACTACAGAGCCCCACACTGTTTGAAGGGTCATGCTGTCCATAGGAAAGACGGCACAGGAGCCCGATCCACCTGAAGAAGGAAAGTTGAGGATGAGTCTCTTAAACGGGGAAGAACCGCTCAAGTTTCTAAGCTCTCAGTTCCTTCAGCCTGTCGGTTTTAGAGTCTAGGGCTTCAGGGCTGTTGGGGCTTTTGGGAGTTTAGTCTTCAGGTCTTGGGCTTTGGAGCTGGTTTCTGTGTTTAGGATTTAAGGCTTGAAGCTTTAAGGGTGCTTTCTTGAAATATATAGAGAGCACTTTGAGCTGAAACCCAGGGTTTAGGGTTCCCGGGTTTAGGGTTGAGGGCTCACCCGTAGCAGACACCTCGGACAATGTCTTAAGTGTCGTAGGTCTTGTAGCAGCCCTACATGATCCCAAAAACTTAACCTTGTTCGGGTCGTTCCCTAAGCTAGGATCCTTTTCCGTTTCCCAAAAACAGTGCGGGCACCCTTATGAAAGAAACCGTAATTTGGAGAACTGTCCATGTGTTGCTGGGGTATGTTTAGGGGCATGTCGGGTCTCAGAGCTTCTGTTTCTCCCGGGACAGTATGGGCCTTGATCTTCTTCAGAGTTCCGTAATCGGAGTAAAGCCTAAGGCTTATATGGGTGGATTTGGATTTGGTGTTGGAACGCCGATTCGGTGGCGTATGTAGTATGGAGAGTGCACGAATGAAGTTTTGCTAGCAGTGCTGAGGTCATGAACGCATAGAGCCCTGAACCCTGAGATGGGTGCAGCTGGGAGATCCTGGCCTACCTTCAATCAGGGCTCGCATTGATAGTTCTCGCATTGCGGTAATATGATAGCAAGATGCAATTGGAACGGTGTTCAAAGTTGTTTGAGTCTTGATTCGCTGTCACAGACTTCTGTGTTCGGGTTCAGGGCTTAGGTGCAAAAAACGTAACTCGCATAACTCGAACTGACACGGAGAGTTGTTGCAAGAAAACAGTTTGAGTGACCACCCTGAGCAGCAGCCGGTCATTGAACACAATTCAGACCAATGAATCTCGACCGGCGCATCATCACAGAAAAATGCTAAGATTACGAAGCCGATTCAAGCATATCTGAGGATATGATCTAGATATTCGAATGCTGAACGGGATAAATATATTCAAAAGATTTTCTTCATGTTAGGTCAAAATATGAACTAATATCTAATATGTCTGTACTCACGAAATTTGACTTCAAATTTCGTGGGTTCAGATTTCAGATAAATGGGCGATTATACAAATCATCGCATATTTCTGGATCTTTCATGTAAATGATATTGAATATTAGGAAGGTGGAAAAATCATAATTTTGATAAATTCTTTAAATCTTGGTAGATATATTAAAGAAATAAAGGGATGAAATTTCATCTATAACAAATAAATCGAATTTGATTTATGAATGATAGTTATAAAGGTGATATAAATGTGAAAAGATTCTGGGAATGTCTTATAAATTCTCATAAATACGAAAAAAAAACAACGGTTTAATTAGGTTTCGAAAATCATGAGCTGTATGATTTTCTTTCTAACTATTTCAAGTTTCTATTCAAGGTGCTTGCAACCCTTATTTATTAGCCTGCTCATTTCCAGTCTTTCAATCTTTAGGCAGCTTTCAAAGTTTTTGGTGCTTAAGTCTTTTAGTCTGCCAATTGTTTTTTTGGATTTTTCTGTTTTCATTTAATTTTGGTATTTTATAATTCTTTATTAAATATTCTATTTGGAGTAATATTACCAACAATAGCAAAATAGGAATAATATTAGCACCGCACAGCACTAATAGCGGAGAGGGTAGGGAGGATAGAGGAATAGAAGGGGGGAAGAGATTGGGGCCATTAGGGCTGAAGATTGGAAGGCTGAAGGGAGAGATCAGGATTGGAGGATTGGAAAAGATTGGATGGGTTCGAAGATCTGGCGGAGAGGTTGGGCAGATTGGCAAAATTATAATGAATAGAATTTTTGATTTTTTCGTTTATTTTTTGATATAGATAAAGAATTTAAATTTAGAAAGCCCCTCCATAATTTTTCTAGACCTTCTACTCTTCTAGTATATTTCATTTAGCGCAATCTTCCAGCCCGCCTCCAGCCCTTCTTATGGAGGATTGCGAAATTGAGAATAAATGAAATTTTTGAAAAGTTAGATTATTATCAGCAATACGTCTGATCTATGGAAGAATCGGAATCTTCTATATATCTTTATTTCGTATTCAGAAATTGGATTGCGTTTCACGCATAGCCAGTAACCATTACAGGCCACAGGCGTCCTGATAAATGCTGCATCGCATTCGCGCGCTAAAATATCAATCATCTCTAAATTCAATAAATCGAGATTTCAAAACATGAGAAATACCCTCAATCAGAAAACACTATATATTATTATTGCTAGTTTCTACGACGCGAGCGGTCTTGCGCCCAAAAGCGTCAATTAATGACGAGATTGGAAGAAATCGCGACCATAAGAAGTAAATACAGTAACCAGATTCCGACTCTTTGAGATCTCAATAGTAAATTATGGATAATTGAATGGATCTAATATGGAGTCACTAATGGGCGGCGATTAGAGCGAAGTCAGCAAATTTGGAATAGCCCACGCGAGGACAGAGAAGTCGGCAGGCATATAAGATAAGAAAATTAGAAGTTGGAAGGAAATGCCCTATGTTGGGAATTATCCAAAATATTCTTTAAAGAAAATCTCAATGGGCTCAATTCCGTTTATTATCCCTAACTGGTGCATCCAATATATATATATTCAATATTCTATATATCCTTATTTATAAATCGAAAGAAAGACGCTCCAAGCAAGCACGCTTGGCCTCGCCAGACCGGGATTGTTGTTGCAAGTCCACTTTGGAGCGGATATTAGAAAGGAGCTCCAGACCTCCTCTCTCAATCTTACCAAAATTTTCGATCATTGCCGGCTCGTAGCCCAAATTTATACCTACCCATCTCATGGAGATATCGCCAGAACCATATTTATGGCCAGTATATTTTCCAGCCGCATTCAATAGTTCGGCTGCCACTTGAGCGATGAGCGGCTGAACCACTAGGAAAATAGTTACAAGGTCCAAGGCAAGGCGAGGGAACTTCCTCCAAGAATTGGAATTCAAGGAGGGATTATACATGAGAAATCAATGATTGGCTTTATCATATCATTCCAGAAACATGAAAATATATAAAAATATAGATCTAATTCCGATATCTTATTAATAAAAATCTATATGTATATAATAAGAATAAGAATAAATATACAGAAAATGATCAGCTACAGGCCCGAGTTTTTCAGCTTTCCGTTTTCGCATTCTTAGCTAAGATTTCACAAGAATCCTATATCTACCTGATGCATATACAGAAATTTTGCGAGGCTCTCACAAATCCATGCTGTATACAGTATGGAACCAGTAATACAAAGAATGCAAGCGGAGCTGAAAGCTCCTGCCGGGAATGTAACGCGCACGCAGTGCACATAGAGCCAAAGAGAGAGCCTAGGCCCCGAAGCCAAAGGATCCTGGTCGGGGGGGGGAGAAAAAATAGAAAACTAAATACACAATCCGATCTTAGTTTTTGTTTTTCTGTTTAATTTTTTTTGCTCCCCGACCCCCCCTCCCCAGGGACTCCAAAGCCCAGCCCTCTGAGCCTGGAGCCAGGCCTGTGGATTGGGTCTGTGCGTCTCGGAAATCTCTAACTGCTTGAAGCCTTCGAGCGACCCAGGAACAGGATCACGAATAAACCTGACCTCAAAACCAAAGAGGAAGATACACAGAAATATACATCTTTGTCATTCACAGCCATCGCAAGCGTATATTATTGCTTATAACGTAGAGTCATAAGAAAAGCTTGCCTTCTTTATGACTCCGAAGCTAACATATGCCAGACATATGTGTCCATCTGCTTTGGCCCATTTGTCTATATGTACATATAGAAAGGTTTATTTATCGCATGACAACGTATTTGTGATTATGAGAATATGTACGCATACATCTCGATTGTATGGATTTGTGTGAGCACATATAGTTACACCAAAGCTGCACGTAGAAATTTATATATACATATAAAAAAATATGCCATACCTGTGAGCAAACCTGAGGCATGAATGCTCGCAAATATCAATTTGAAAATATTCTTATTTATCAATGCTGGATTATATATAACTATATATGAAATCTCTTGAAAAAATTGAACAACTATTATTTTATCTTTTTTCTTTTCATGGATGCAGCGATAGATCTGCCACCAATCAGGAGCACGAATACATAATTAGGAACTTATTGTAGGTCGACAGGATACTTAACAAAAAAATCTAATGCCACTCCTCTATGCAGTCCTAGGAGAACCCTGGAACCAATCTTCCGATCCGCATATTTCACTGAGTGCCGCGGTCTTGTCCATGTCGGCGCTCTTTGCAGTCCATGATCTCGGACTTCAATGATGAAGATTTCCCTACATACCTATTGTTCTTGGTCATATCTTCCCATGGTTATATTTTGTGCGTGGGGGAGGGGGCAAGAGAATAATTCCTCATAGGATGCGGTAGATGCAATGTATGATCTCCTCTCCATAGTTGGGGTCATAATTCTCTGAATGGCTGTTTTTATCATAATGCATTTCGAGCTAAAAATGATATATCTTTTGGAATATCCAAAATTCCGTCCTATTGAAATGATTTCGATCATCCCTAGAAAAGCACGAAAAAGCCAGTGCGAGGTGTCAGAGGCCATCAATACTTATAATATTAAGATCTATATAAGGTTTTATATATTCATATATTTATTTGATGGCAGACCTATCATTATATCAATATATAAAAAATAATTCAATATAATTATTGCCCAAATCTTTTCAAGATAATTATATCATATGCGAGCATATATAAATAAATATTCATATATATATATCTCTCTCATCGAGATTTCCAAGGCACCTTAATTCTCCAGGACCAATTACGTCTTCGATCTTATACGGGATGTTGGACTGATGGATGGGTCCGCTGCGCGCCCAGCCATGCATTCGATAATTATTTCTCCAACGTTGCGTTTTCAGACTCAATATCTATGCGACTTGAGTTGCCCTTATTTGATGCAGATGAGGCTTGCTTGCGATGTCCCCAAATTTCGGATCGATATGGTCCCCACTGCTTGATTTATATCATGATTGGAAAATCGGGATTGCATAATTGCATTCATGATGAGGTTTGCCGCTTCTTATCTGGAGGAAGACTTGGATTGAAAATAGAACCCTTGGAACTTCTCCCCGATGAACCCGATAGGAGACCCGCTGATCTTCTTACGATTCCTTCTACGTTATGCCGTCAATCATGATGGCATTTTCTTCCGCGGATTGCAATTGATATGGCGGTTGTCTCCCCATTTCGGACGGCAAGAGGGCACTTGGCTACGGAGGACCATGCAACAACAAAATGGCTCAACCGAGCCACCCATACCAGGTGCCGCGAGCAAGGAATTGGATTTGAACCGATTATTTTCGACCATGCAGGGGGCATGAATGAGGAGGGTCAGAGGATTCTGGATTCGTTGGGTAAGGCGGCTGATGGCCCGAATAGACGTCAAGCCGGACGTACGAGATATATATTACAGGAACGAGTCTCCATTGCCCTCCAGCGCTATATCAATCATTGCCTCATATATAGACGAGCGGATTCTCAAAGAAATCTCCATTCTTTGCCTCTGGGCTTTTGATTGATTCTCCTCCTGGAGAGTTCTCTCCCTGAGCCAGCGATTGATTACGCCAGGTTGCCCCTCAGCGCAGCTCCGAAGCGATGGATGACCACTTAGCTTTAGGAAGGTATTTTGGGCGGAGGTTTCACTGAGAAATTAGTCGTACATTATTTCCGATTCTGTCTTTATTTCCGCAGGATAATGGGTCCCTGGACGTTCGGCGGAAGGGGGCGGATTTTAATACATGATTTGGGGACCTGATGTCGTGCGTCCTTTTTTCTTCTACGATAATGCATACATTTGCCTGATTTTCTTTCGCCTGCGTATCTTCCAAATGACGGATACGATTTTTGATTTGGAGATAGATATATATATATGATTATTTTCAAATTGATATCTACAAATGTATATATCTCAGATCTATTCATAGGCGAGATCTATTCAGCTTTGATTTAAAGAGATATATTCGCGCGCATGAATAATCGAGATATGCCGAGATGTATGCATATATATCGACATATGAATTCCCAAGCGCAAATATATTATTATGCGATAGATATTCGAGTCTATATATTTATATAGATATTTATATTATGCTATATATATGATTTATATTTGTATAAGACGTATATAAAAATATATAGCTATACCGGAGGTTCAAGATAGGCGGCATCTACCATATCCTATGAAGGATTTTATTGCCCTCCCTCCCCGTATAAAATTCGATTATAGGTCATCGCGGGATATGATCAAGGATGGTAGATATATAGGGATATATTCATTATTGAAGCCCGGGATCATAGATTGCAATCAATAGCATCGCCATCGATAAGGACACTGCATTTAATGAAATAAATGATTCCAGAATAGAGGAGAGATCCGAAAAAATTCTTGATGAATATATTAATTAGAAATAATGATTGATGCGCAAAAAGATGATAGATTAATATTTGGATACGTCCGATCTGCAATTGAAAATATATGAGGGAGATGAGGATCCTCAAATATCAATTTCGTCAGAGCAGATTGGATGCTAAATCGTAGATCTCAAAGAAGATAATGAAACGTAATCCTTATGTAGATATTGATCAATTATTCTAGCGAATTCATAAGCGAATTAATAAGGGATAATCCCAGAGATTTTGAATATGCGGTTTAATATCAAAAATCCGAATCTATAATAATGAGTGATCGAATTATTTCCTATCTAATATTCAATATAATAGATTCAGAAGAAGCGCTTAAATAGATTTCAGAAAAATCCATTATCATAATTGAATCTTATAATTAATAATGAACCAATATTCCTGTAAAATCATATAAAATCTATTGAAAAATATTAATTATTCTATTCGAAAATCATATACCTAATTATGCATCCTAAATTTCTAATTTTATAAAAGATATATAAAAATATTAAAGAAAAGAATTCATATTCTAATAATCTTATATTTCAATAATTTATAATATTTATTATATGAAATTCTGAAGAAAAGAATATATTATAAAACGAGAGAATGATGAATAAATTATTTCCTATAGCAAAATTCTTGAAGATATTATTTTCGAAAATCTCTATCATATTTTTTAAATTATATATAAATCAAAAAAATGTTCAAGAAATTTTTATAAAGAATAAATAAGATAAATATATTCGAAAATATAGATAGAAGTATTATTTATATCATCTCATATTTTATTCTTTTTCGATTCGAAATCGAAGAGAAGTATCGTATATATATATATATATTCTGGAAAAAAATTATAAAGGAATAATTATCCAAATAAAATAATAAATTATCAAGATTCTAATCTTTTTCCACATTATCTAGTGCGTGGACGTCGTAGTTGTTATTGCCCCCCGCTCAGGGCGTCGTTTCATCGTGGATTCGATCAATCATGGCACTCTGTGCCCGAGGCGCGCCTCGCCTCGACATGCCGCTGGATAGTCTTGTGGGGCAAGCTGCGAAGGGTAGAGGTCGATCTCCTAAAGCTCTGCCAGCTTGACCATGCCGTTTGGTTCGGTTTACCTAACCTTCGACAGTGAGCTGGCTTCTGCAGCAACAGCGTTTTGCATTCAATTCTGCTTTGGAGCCGGCTTCTGCAGCAACAGCATTTCGCATTCAATTCTGCTTTGGAGCTAGCGTCGGTGCACAGGGAAACCGAACGGTATGAGACCGAAGTGTACCCAAATTTGCTTCGAGTATTGTCGCGGTCAAGGCAGTATGTGCCTCACCTTTCGGCCCCTGGGTGACCAAGACATTAGAAACTGTCTTAGCAGGATGCTTGGTGCTGGAGAGAGAGTAGAGAGCAGATGTGCACGACTTGCAGTCTTGGAAGACTCCCCCGCGGCTTTCCGGTTGGCTAACTTCAGACTGCAGAACAAGAACTCGGACGCAGGATGTATGCATCCTGCCGACAAATGACAGTGACGCAAAGACAGTCGCAGATTGCCTGCCCATCGGTGTGATTGCCCCTTGGCTTACAATCTCAGGTCTCCAGCGCTCCCGCCAAAAAAGTCCCCAGGGAGTAAGGCACCTGGAGTATAGATACCTTGGCTGAGGTCGAGGTGCACCGGATTTTGTCAACGCCACTCTTCTGGGCCTTCGCCGGCATCGCCTCCGTGAACCCCCGCGTGCGCGGGCCGTGTTATTAACATTCACAACTAGAATCGCCTTTGGAGGTTTTGATGTACGATAGGCTATGGGGACTACCTTGGAATGAAGCTCACTTGCAGCTTGAGAACGGACTGTGCGGCCTGAGCACAGCTTGGCGAAGCCTCGGCACGATGCGATGCATGAAAGAATCTACCTGTAATGAGTCTCCATTGTAGTTCCTTTTCCTGGTTTAACCGGCTGTATATGTAGGATCCTCTAAGGTAACCTGAAAAAGGAACTACAACGGACACGATAGGTACAGCAGCCACTGCCTTGCTTCTCATTGGATGGGCAGGAGGACGGCACCATCGTCTCTGTCTTGTGTCTCGCAGACACGTGTGGTAATGGCTGACCAAATGAAGAGCCGGGCACAGCCAACCCTGCGGGAGCACTTCTTGCAGCACGCTTGCATACCTGCGCTGCAGGGTGGTGCTTCGACAATTAAAAATCCAGAGTCGACTGCTTGATATGCAAGGATGGTCACTTGGGCAATCGGAAACTTGTGCACCGGCCATAGCGATTTCTGCGTGACGAGATGTATAGCTGTCTTGTGAGTTACTGGAAGGTTTCCGCAGATTTCCGCGGGACGGAACAAATGCCCAAAGTGCCAAAGAATGTCTTCCTCCACAGCCGTACGTCGCAAAGCCATGGCAGAGTCTTGCGCAATTGTCCCACTAGGGGGGATGACACTGGCGCGGAGGTTGGGAGCAGTCTTCAGGCCTCAAGATGTGCGCCGCAGGATGATGCCACGCCCTCTGCCTCTGCCAAGCCACGGAAAGCAGCACAGGTGGAACAACTCCAAGAGTCTCGAGAAGCTTCTGGGGTTCCGGCCTCAAAGTGCCAGAAGATGTCAGAAGTGTCAGTCATCTTCGGATTCGAGTCTGAGCACGCCGAAAAGGTTGCCCGAGCCCGTCAGGTCACGTCGCCTCTTCTGCGGCCTTTGCCAATTTTCCGCCCACACCTGCTTGGCCAGTTGAAACCAGCACAAGCGGCTTTGAGACCAGACCGACGAGACTGCCCCTCTTTTTCTTCCCGATGCAGCACCACGTGAGCCTGAGCCTCTCGCCCAGCCTCCCGCCCCCGGGCCTCCCGGGAAAGAAGATCAGCGCAGTGTCAGCGCCCTCGGGTCTGCCGCCACAAGCATCGCTGAAGCCGAGGCGGACACTTTGCCATAGGCAACTCATCTCGCGAACGGGCGAACCTCCCGACGTCTCTGAGGCCTGCAGGGATGGAGCCTCAAGTATCTCCAAATGCTTTTGCACAGCGGCTTTACGAAACGGCGGCAATGCACTCGGGAAGTCTGTGGTGGCTTGCAGCTACCGGCAAGACACACAAAAGGCACTTTAAGGGAAGGCTTCGTGTCGTTCAGGGCTTCCTGCTTCCCACTCTGAGGCCGACAGGAGCAGCACAGGATCTCTCCCTGACCATCCTCGGAAGGAAGCTCAGGTTGATCAGCTCTTTTTGTGAATCAGGCATCAATCAAGCTGTCATGCAAGCGCAGTGACCATGCCACCTCGGCAAGGAGGGCCGTGGCCGAAGCCAAAGGCTTTGGCTTCGGGCACACCAGAGAGTCTTACTGCCACCGAATCGTCCAACCAGGATTTAGCAGACCTTTTGTGGGCACTTCCGAGTATCCTTGTAACGCACAGGTGTATACTGGCCAGGCTGAGTGATGCAGATCCGTAGATCAGGTGCTATGATCGTAACACCGACGCCTACGCTGCGCATGACTCCCGCCACGTGGCCACAATGATATGCAACCGGTCGACCGCTGGCACTGCCACTTCCTGCACATGTAGTCGGACACTGTCTAATCGATCTTGCTTCTGCACAGCACTCGAGAAGAAAGTCCCTGCTGCCAGGTGCAGGTGCGCTGGACGATGCGAAACCCTACGCCACAGCCTGGAACGATGCCCAGAACCTGGGCCTCTTGCGAGCTTGGCAGACAATCTCAAGGCCCAACTTTAAAGGTTTCGCGAGACCTCAGGTCAGCAATCCAGCTGCGGGCGGAACGTCAAACACCTGTGCCCATCAGCAGCCACTCCAACCAGCAACAAGCCTGCTTCTTCTGCAAGGCGTTGGCAAGAGCTGTCGGCCAGGTGATTTCGGAGCCCTCGACACATATCTCCTGTGCCTGCACCCCCTTGTCCTGACTCGCGGGACTTCTGCGGCTCTGAAGCTCATGACCTGTAGCATCTGCAGCATAAAATGCTGACTGCGGAGCTATGGCGACGGCTGCTTGTGGATATGGAGGGTGTGAGAGCGTGCAGCTGCCATGTGTGTGCACACTGTGTCATGCTGGCCTTGCCACAACCTTCAGGGCTTTACGAACAGTCTTCGTCAATGCTTCTTGCTGTCCTTCATCAAGCTCACACGGCCGGAGTCCCACGCTTTCCGGCCCAGCTGGATGCCGAAAGTGCACGATCTGGAGTCTGTGTATGTTTTCGCTGGCGCGCAGCCACAGCACTGACTGAGAGGAAGAAGCTTGCGATGCGCTGCTGCATGCCTTACGTGAGCATCTCCATGCCGATTCTATC
>CAJNIZ010009373.1:449-13467 GCA_905231905.1 Symbiodinium pilosum
AGGGATTAGGGATTAGGGATTAGAGTTTAGGGTTTAGGATGATCCCTGTCAACCCATAGATGACCGCAGTTTCCGTTTCATTCTGCATTTGCTTTTTCATTTGATTCTCCATTGTGCCACTGACTTCTGGGTGCTAAACCTTTTTGCTCTGAACCCTGCAACCCTCAACCTTGAATCCCAAGCTCTGAACCCTGGACGCAGAACTCTAGTCTGCGCCCTCAGCTTCTGATTTGTTGTCCCATCCCCTAATGCACCCCCTCACCCGCCGATGACAACCATTCCCACAAAAAAAAACATAGACAAAACACAAATGAATTTCACAGTCTAGTAAAATTGCCAATTACGGGGCATACTGTTACAGGAAGCAGCGGCATCACTATTATTGGGAGGTGAGTAGTACGGAATGGAAAATCGGATGCAACAGCACGTGCAACCTGACATGGACATCGGAGGTTATAAGTTTTTTTTTGGTTTAGGGTCAACTTGTTCTTTGTTAGGAGGGCATGATGGCATGAAAAAGAATATGGCAACTAAGAATCCTACATCCTAAACCTACTGTTTTGTTTGGGGTTATAATGCGGGGCTGCTCTTGGGATCTAGGCATCCATTCCTAGGGCTTCAGGGTTGAGGGTTTAGGTTTAGGGTATAGGGTTTAGGGCTTAGGGTGAAAAACAGCAAGCCATCGAGAGGCATGAATCTTGAAACTCAGCTGATATCTGTGACCTGCAACCTTAAATCCTTATCGTTCAGTTGGAATTGCACTAAACTCCAAACACAAGTCTCCTGTGCCTACACCCCCTGCGCCCGATACCATAAACTGACCTGCCACATCCGAGTTCATAGCATTGGAATGAAAATTGCTTTGTTTCCTGAAGCTGCCCCCCCACCCCCGACCCATAAGGCCTTCAGGACGGGACATGCCAACCCCCAACAAGGCATAATGCTTTCTAATCGGGTCGCTGCTGAAGGGGGCCGGGCGTAGACTTCAAACCCTAAACCCCAATACCTAAACTTTAAGAAGCCCCAAAACATAAACCTTAAGCCCGTAAGTCGAAAGTCCCGAACCCCGAAGGACCCTTCGACTTCGGTGTGCCCACGGGGGAAGACGAGTACTTTGTGACGAACTACGCGGTGCTGGGCGTGCTTATGAAACTCGGCTTTCAGCCGAGATTTTTAGGGAGAGAGGGTTTAGGGTGGTTTTTAGGGAGAGAGGGTTTAGGGTGTAGTGTTGGAGAATCGGAGTTTAAAGGGGTTGGATTTTCGTGTACGAGGTTTCGGGGTGTATAAAACTACATCTTGGAAGCCTCTCGTCGCTGGGATTAATGCGGAGATGTTGATAATCTTGTAAGGAACGACTGCTTACTTTGTTTTTCTCGTTTTTGATTCGGGCTTCTGATTTGGCTTTGTGTGATTCAAGGTGAGTGTCAGGGTTCACTCTTTTGCACCGTCTTTGAGTCTTTGTTTTCTGCGAACCCTAAACCCTAAACCTTAAACCCTAAACAAATACACCCTAATTAAACCCTAAAACCCAAAACCCAAAACCCTTCAACCCTAAACCTATAAACCCTAAGCTGTAGAGATTTAGGATTTTGCCTCGTACTCAAGGTATGGCCTCAAGCCTGCGCCCAGGTAGTCATTCATAGATGTCCACGGAATAATGGCCCCCCTGCTTGGAGGATCAGGGGGATTTAGTAAGTAGGTAGGGTTTAGGTCTCGGGTTTAGGGTGAGGGGGACTGCGTAAAGGGTTTCTAATGGGAATATCTGGGGTCATTGTATGGCTGATAGGGATGTAAACCTACTTACGAAGTTTCCCTGACCTTTGGGGTCCAGAGTTTTGACAAACTTCATATCTTTGTTCAGTTTCGGGCTCGAGTGAGGGCTTGAAGGAATAGCCGTAGGGGTAGCCTTTAGCTGGAAATCCTGTAGTCTCCACTATTGAGCAAGATTGTTTGTTTCCTACTGGATATGGTGTTTTACAAGAAGGATACAATCTTGTTGGGTTCATCCGTTAAAAAAGCGCTACTACTCACCCGATGTTTCTGGATCCTTGATAGGGGTTAATGACACTTTTGGGTGTGGCTTTCCTCGGTCACCGCAAAGCGGGCTGCTGTTTTCTTCCTGGGGGAATGGAGACACCTTTGCAATAAATCCTAAGCCCTAAGCCGCGTGGCTGCAGTTCCATTTGTGTGCAGATTTTAATCAAAGCTATTTCTCTCGACCTGACCCCCAATTTGTGGGGTTTACAGAAAGTGGTTCCAGTTCAGCGAAGCTTGGTCTGCTGTTTGATCTGAAAGCATAAATCCCCGAGGCAACCCATCTACCAGCCGCAGAATGTCGTCCTGGGAGCTAGGAGAGGGCCTGCTGAGTGTCGGCTTTTGGGGGTCTGAAGCTTAAGTGTTAAAGGTTATGTAGGGACGCACCCACCTGCTCGCAGATATGTGCATACAGTTCGGCATTTTGGAGCCGTGCAGCCTCGCGTTATTGTGGCAGGCTGAATAGCAAGGAACCTCACCCCCTATCAGCCGCTCACAACTCCTCTAGGGGGATATATACGGGGATTATATAGGGCACTAATACAGGGGTTACTCAGGGGGATAATAGGAGTTCAGACTATAGCTCATATCTATAATGCGATCCCTATTCCACTTCTTCAGGCGTATGTGAACGCTACACTTGCAAGGTTCTGCCTGGTGCCCATCATGTCCATACGGTTGATGGACAAAGTCCGAGTATCCCCCTTAATAACCCTAGGGGTTTGGGGTTGAAATCTAGGGTTGAGGGTTTAGGTTTCAGGATTTAGGGTTTAAACTCCTAGTATCCCCCTTTAAAAGGCCCTGGTATAGGGTTTCATTATACAGGGTTGCTGTTAAAGGAATTTAAAATAAGGTACAATATTGGGGAAACCATGTTAATTGCTATGTGCCCTGAAGATGGTAACTTAAGTTCATATCCGGAACCCGGTACACTCGGCCATGATGGTTTCTAGGGGTTCTGTATATCGGGTCACCCAGTACATTAAGCTAACAGTATTTGGGGACCCTGTTATCTACGTAATATGCATATGTTGTAACTAAACAACTGTAACCCGACAGTTGTAGATGGCTCAATGGCCTGCCAGGGGGATATGAGCTATGGTCTAAACTCCTCGTATCCCTCCTCGTCACCCCTATACAATGCTTCCCCTATATCATCCCCGAAACCCTAGCCCTGGAACCTAAACCCCAAATCCTAGGCCCTAAAGCCTAGATCCTAAATAAGGGGGTTATGTATTACCCTATATAACCGCCTTTCCAAATTCTAGACTCTAGCTCATATCATGTATGCTGCATCGAAGGTCAGGTAGGCCATCATGTGCCACGTTACCCTAAAACCTACACCCCCTAAGTCTTAAACCCTAAGCCCTAAATCCTGATCCCTAAACCCCAAATCCCGGACCCAATGCCTTAAACCCTGTCTAGAAAAGCTCTTCACTTGGTTTTACGTGTGTGTAACTCAAGGTATCCCATTGATTGCCCTAATTTGGGAAACCCTAAACCCNNATATAACCCTATATAACCCCTTTAAGGGTACTCTAGGGGCGTTGAAAAACTTTCGGATGGCCCTTAGCTCATTGTTCTGGGCAATTTAAAGCGAACTCATCCGACCTCACCCTAAATGGTAGTTTGTATAGGTTCAGTACCAAAGTGGCCTTGAATTAGGAATTGACTTTTTTCTAAGTTACCTTGATTGTTTGTTTTGAGAAGTAATTTTTGATTCAAATCCTTGCTACGCACACCTGTTTGCTCCCTCTAAGCCGCGGAGCCTCTACAACCCTTCTGGAGTTCCTGCCTGCTGGGCTCGTAGAGCTTCGAAGGCTTTGTGGGTAGATTTCCCTAGGCTTTAGGCGAGGGTATGCTTTGGGGTTTAGGGCTTGCACTCAGTACACACCTTCAGCCCGAAGCTTTCCGCTCATGGCCGATGCCCAAGACTCAACGGCCCTTGCAGGACTGTAGTGCAGCTGTGGTTCGTTGCTGAGCTCGGTGCCAATCGCGGAGGGCAAGTCGGTGTCCGCGGCCCTAGAAGCATACTTCACTTATTGCTGGGCACGTAGCACGAGTTCAGGGATTAGGGCAGGTTGAGTGCGGTGCTAGGGACAGTCTTGATAGGTTCATGGCAATTGAAACTGGGGGCTTAGAGAGCAGGATTCGACATTAAGGGTTCTTGTCAGATGTTCAGAAGAGCAGTGTCGTGTTCCCGATCAAGAGCGAGATTCTATGTCCTGAGGAGCTTCACAGCCATTAGAGGTTCGTCGTTCAGATTTTCGCGCGTAGGGGCATAGGATCTCAGTGGGGAGTTTCAGCTGCCTTTGAGGTCTGCATTCTTGCCGCAGATTTTGGGGCTTCTTGCTGTTGATGGAGGAAACCTTGCACCAGCCAGAGGGCATGAAGTCCTGCATTTCTTTCAGGGTTTAGGGTTTAGTTAGGGTTGAAAGACTTAACTCATAAGGGGGTGCACGATTTCCTGCATCAACCGTAATCCTTTCCCCCTTATATCAAATGTCTCCCCCTAATGTATGTATTCCAACCCCTCCTGTATATCGGGGGAGGGGGGCTTGTTTATCGTACGACCCGTTGAGACCCAGTTAAAATAAGAATAAGATAAAAGAAGGATTAAATCAAATGAAAAGCCGCTCAAATCTAATCAAGCTCGCAATAAAACCGTGCTAGAATTATCTAAAAGCAAATTGAGAGCAATTGAGACCCGATGAACATCTAAATTACGTAATTTCGAATCAATGTAAAAACGCAATCAAACCAAATAGAGTCTTAGTTAAAGTCTAATCGAAATCGAATTACAATCTGATTGAAGTCCATTGGAATTAAACGAAATCCATTTGCAACCTATTTCTAAACTATTTTAAGATTCAACCTCAAGTAATTCGCATTCAGATTTTACGTGAAGTCCCGTATAAAGATATTCAACAACACTCAAAATCTTGGAAACCACGAAGATCCCTAATCCTTAAGAGTCATGTTACGAACTCCCGCCCTAATTTAGAGGATCCGAACCGCAATTAAAGGTAGTTTTGGCCGTTTTGAAAGTAGTCTTGGGGGCAGATTAGGGAACCGGTGCTTTTTATTAGGGGTGTTAATATTAGAGGGAAGTGATAAGATTGTAGAACACGGAAGGGTTCTCCTGATACCGGATGCAGACATTCTTAGACGTAGCAGGAAGGATATGCTTCCAATCCCGTCATTGAAATTCTGGCCCTTGTTGGAGTCCTTTTCTGAGGAGTCCTTACAATAGGCAGTGAACATATTTACATACGTACATACATACATACATACATATATATATATTTATACATATACATACACACATCTATTTTGGGGCCGGCTGATGGATTTATCCGTAGCGCAGCAAGAAGCAGGTACATGCTCCACATGGTTTCGAGTTTGGGCAGCGGGGGCCCCAGTGTTTGGTTGAACCCTGCGCGTGACTCGGAGTCATGAAGCCATGATACAGTCAAACTTGTACTTGTGTCTTTTCACAGAAGACTGTTAGGAGCCCCAAGCTTTGTATAGAGCACTGGTCCGCAGAACCCGCCAGCTTTCGCTCAATTTCTTGGGAGAGCCTGTTCTCCTTGCCACATGAGCCAGCGGTAGCCGCTCATGTGGTGTTATTGCACGACTGCTGGCCGATCTATGGATTGGACGCGCCGTCTGGAGAGTTGTACCAAAGGATGACCAGGAGTCATCACAGGTTCCTTTATGGCCGTGGATATCTTATGGTTTTTGTACCATCCAGCCATGTTGGTCCGCCCGCGTTGCTCGGAGGCCCGCTCAACAGCGGGGAACCAGCTAGCTCTAGCACGGACCACCCTGTGACTACTGTGACACCCTTTTTCTTCTCCAAAGGTAAGGGTAAGAATTACTCCACACCTCCTTGGTACAATCAGCACTTTGGGTATCCTGATCCACCTTCCGTCGGGTGCTGGCTGAAGAGGGTAAAGGGCTTGACGGAGCTCCTCTTGAAACATCCGTGCTTCATCCCTACTAGCCCTAGACTCCCCCTAGAAGCTCTAGATATTCCCAAATCCCCAAAGGTTTAGGGTGTAGGGTTTAGGTGCCCTTGTCCCTTGGTTGAGAAGTGCTGCGCCCCCGAACGTAGGGTTCCGCGATTCAGATGCAGTCCTTTCTTGAAATCATGCCTCTATGGCCACTAGAGGGAATCTCTTCATAACCCCCGTATGTGCTTGGGGCTATGGTCATGCTTTTTCAGTATCAGCCGTAGGTAACAGGGCGTTTGGCTGTTGACTTTGGATGTCTCGTTTAAGATGCGGGCTTGGATCTCAGGCTTTGCGTTTCAGATTGTTGAAGGGCAGAGGAAGCATGGTTCTCCTTCCAAGGTTTGTGTGCTCTGCTTAAGAAGAACCCTAAACCCTAAACCGTGTGGCATCAAGAAATTCTTGGTCTGGGGTTTAGGGTGCGGGCTTTTTGAAGCACAGGTTTCATTTGTAGCTTCTGTAGGTTCGGTCGGGGGCTTGGGGTATAGGGCTTACGGATCAAGGACTGAGGTTTAGGGCCAGTAGTGCAATCCCCTGCATCTGAACCTGGTTCAGAAACGTGTGTAAGATAATCACTACCCAGACCCCCTTAAAGGATCCAAAAACATGGAACCTTCTAAGAATTCCCTAGGTTCCCCCATGTAGTAATGGGTTCATATTGGGGGGTTCCATTTTTTGGATCCTTTAGGGTGTCTGGGTAACGGCCTGCAGGACGGGAGCCTCCATCTACAAACCTCAACGTTTTTCTCTTGAGGAAGAACATTGCGCAACACTAATTGTACTAATGCTTGGGTATTGCCCCCACTCTATAACAGCTGGATAATATTCATAAGAGAGTTATATACAGCCCTTAACAAGACCCTAATGTAGACTGTTACAGGGTGGGGGCAGTACCCAAACTAAAGCAGAATCCGTGGGGATGTCTCTTATTGGAGAGACCCGGGCTTCGTTTCCTAGAAGAGGCCTTTACTTCGCTGCAGCGAGTGTGTTTTACAGAATCGAGGAGATCTGTGGGGAACCCTGAGGAGGTAAAGGAGATGGGCCGTGCTTGTATGATAAAATCTAGATTCCCTTGTTGGTCCGCTGTGGTATTCCCTTCCGCCTACTTTGCGGTTTAGGTTTGGGCTTTTGGCTTTGGGGGAGCCTGAAATCCTAAACCCGGAATCCTCAATTAAAGCCTTGTGAGTGGGACAGCAGTCGGGTTCCTTCCCAAAGGCGTGTAAGATCCTCCGCCGGCGCTCAGCTTGTTCTTACGTGTGTCCTTGGCCAACCACACCGCCGAACCTCATGCGAATTGCACCCAAGGATATGCAATGCCAGAGATCTTCCGGATGCAGCTTTCTTGCAAGATGATTCCGGCCTTGGGGTTTTGTAGGGTGTTCTCTTTTCTGGCAAATGACCTGGATTTTTTGTCGTGTACAGCTTTCGTCAAGTGGTTTGTGGTTTGTTGGGTCTAGGGTTTAGGGACATTGTGCTTGGAATGAAAATTCTAGGATTTCGGCGCCCAGAAGTGAGATTTTAAATTTTAAACCCTGAAGCACCAAGACAGACGGAATACGTCTTCTTCAAGGAGCCCTCTACACCCTAAACCCCAAACCCTAACCCCCTAAAACCCTAAACCCAAGCCCTAAACCCTAAACCTCTAAGCCCTAAACCCCCAAACCCTAAATCCTAAACCCGAGAAGTTCTTGGTTGTATGAGTGCTGAAGCCAGATTAGGGCTTCAGCTGGTGTCGAAAGGCGGTCTAGGGTTAAGGATTAAGGGTCTACAGTTAAGGGTTTGAGGCTTGAGGTTTTAATTTAGGTTTAGGGTTCATGATTTAGGGTTAAGGGTTTACGTTGCAGGGCTTAAGGCTTCAGATTTTGAGAGGCCTCCAAATGCAGCGATTGGAATGTGAGCGGTCCTTCAAACACGCCCGAAACAAATCATGCCGGAGAGCTGGATACGTGGGCATTGGGAGCATGATTCGCTTGTAAACCTTTTGCCCGTAGCATTAGAGGTTGTCGATACTAGACTTTTCAAGGGACCTTTAATTTTAACAGTGGGCATTTGTGTCCCTCTTGTGGCTAAGTATAGTCCCTACATGTGTCGACTAAGTTACGTGGGAAATATTGAGTTTAGCTCATATCTTCCCAGCAAGCCTGTTCCCTGTTCCAGGTGTGTATGCAGTGTCCGTTTGCAACCCCAAGCCTAACCCTAAACTCTAAGTCTAAACCTAAACGCTAAACCTTGAAGGTTCATGGACACCAGAATTCTATTAGACCTTTATCTACAGCTCCTTATTACTCCTAATGGTAAAGATAGATAGTCTTTTGTGTAATATTTCTTTTTTCCCTATGATCCTGCGGAAAGACGGTAAGAATCCTATGGGTAGGCTATATCTTCACTTCCTTACAGACTTTTAGGAACTAGAATTCCTTAACTAGGCTCCCTAACCTTGCAGATACAACCGCGGTTGTAGATAGGCTAGCTACAGCTTTAACTGAGTGCAACCTTAACTTGGTTTACTTCTAAGCCTACTTACAAGTCAGTCCTCCCCAAATCTTAAACCCCCAACCCACCCCTGATATTACTTATTCCCAATATTTCATAACAGACCACAATGGAATAATTCCATGTACCATAATGTGAATATTCAGTATTGGGGTCAGAGGGTGGTTTAAGGGGATTGTCTAATATCAGGGGGTTTGAATTTAGGCTGAGGGGATTACCCATGAACTTTTCAGTCGATCCCGGAACCCCTCTTGGTAGCTGCAGCCGAACCGATCCCAACTAGACCCAACAAGCCCCCCGCACAACGGCCCTGCGGACCCGGACGCAGTGGGCGTAGATCCATGGCAGCCCGTCCTGCACGCCCCCACGGCAGAAGCCAGCATGGAGATGATCCACTCCATCCTGAAGCACAAGATCAACTCAAGGCAGCTACTGCAAATGCTCATGCAGTCTTCCGCGAAGAACAGCAGGCAGACGTGCCTTCGCCATGGGTGAAGCAAAGCCAGCACGCCCTGCAACAGCCGAGTTCAAAGCACTCCCTCCACGAGGGCGACGTCACATTCTGATGCAGGTGGCAGAGGATTGTAGAGCAGAGCAACAGAGCGACATCCTGTGGTTCGGGTTTAGGGGTGACGGTCTAGGGGTGTGGGGTTTAGGGCTAAATAAGCCTTGAAAATACCCAATGGCCCCTAGTTAGGCCCTTAATATTACTGCGGGGAGCCCCATAGTGGCACCATGAGATTAGCTTAATTCTATGTCTTTCCTACAGAAAACCTGGTTTAGAGCTTTGGGTTCAGGGTTTGGGGCTTAGGGTTTAAGGGTTTGGGGCTTAGGGTTTGGGGTTCAGCGTTTAGGGTTTGGGGTTTAGGATTTTGGGGCTGAGGGGTCGGGGGAGTCCTTCTGCGGAGCATGAAGCTACCCACATGCAGCTGATTTCAAATCCAAGGGACGGAGGGCCTTAACCCCTAAACTCTACACCCCTAAAACCCTAAACCTAAACCCCAGACCCCTAAGCCCTAACCTAAACCCCTCAGCCCTAAACCCCTAAAGCCTAGACCTCTAAAGCCCTAAAGCCCTAAACCCTCCAAACCCTGAACCCCCAAAACTCTCAACCCCTAAAACCCTAAACCCTTAAAACCCTAAACCACCAAAACCCTAAACCCCCGCAAGGAATATTACTCGAGCTTCGGACCTCCCGCGATGAACGTACCACAGCGGGTGTGGCGATTGGAGGCAGGGCAGGGTTTACCCGGGGTGTAGGGTGAAGGGGCTTAGACCCTAGACCCTGAACCCCAAATCCCAAACCCTAAGCCCTAAACCCTAAACTCTGGTTTGGACAAAAGGTCCGATTAAAAAAGGGCTAAACCCAACGCCCTACGTTCTGAGGTTGCTTTCAGGGGATTGTAGGGATGCGCAGGATCAAGGGTGGAGGTCTTAGGGCTTAGCGTTCAGAGTGTTGGCTCTTTTCTGTGAATAAAGTCTGTGGAGGCTTTGAAGTACAACCCAGTACATAACATGTAGACCCTGGTTATCTTACATTCCTCCTACCCTTGGGCACCCTTTTGAGGACCCCCATACCTTCCATATGAGCTATCGCCTAAATTCCTTAGAGGGGGTTATACAGGGGATTACATAGGGGAGTACTATAGGGCCTATTCATATAGATGGATAGATATTTTGATAGATAAACCCTAAACCCGATATGTATAGATGTAGAAGATAGCCTCCAAGTAGTGTTTAGGCTACTGGCCAGGACCTTCTTGCCTTGGGTAATGCCCCCACTCAATAACAGCTGGATAATCCTTCATTATATATAAATATATAGAACCCCCCAATATGGCTACTATTCCCTAAACCCTAAACCCTGTGCGTGGGATCAGGACCAACTCTTATCAGCTGGGGTTCTCAGGTTTGAGTACAGCAGGGCCGAATGGCAAGCCCTTCAGGCTTGAAGTCTGGGGTGTGGGTAGGGTTTGGGGTTCAGGGTTTAGGACTTAGGGTTTAGGGTTCAGGGTTTAGGACTTAGGGTTTAGGGTTCAGAGTTTAGGACTTAGCGTTTAAGGTTTAAGACTTAGGGTGTAGGGTTCAGGGTGTAGGACTTAGGGTTTAGGGTCAGGGTTCAGGGTTTAGGCCTGGGAGATTCGAGGAGCTTGCGTGGATGGAGGAATCTTGCAGCGCCAAAATCCTGTTCTCTTTACATATATAACTTCATTTACGTTCCTTCACCGCAACCCAGAACGTGACAAGCTGTCAGGATATTGAGGACTCTCACCCTGATCGTAAGCTATCTCTCTTCGATACAGTCGTAAGCCCCAAATTGTCGAACTGCAACGATCTGAAGGACACAATCTAACTTGATTCAACACTTAAAGAGGACACTGCCCATTGTCGAGCGGCCAGGCTATGATGGGCAGTCGACCCAAGCCTCTCTCTTTGTCAGGGCTCTGAGCCCTGAACTGTCAAACAGCCAGGATGTGAAGGACATGATCTTAGTCAATCACTTAAACGCCACGGAGTTGTCAGTGGCCAGGATAACATGGACTGCCACCCTCAACACTGAACCCTACGAAATCCCCTGCACGTAAACCGCTTAACCATGGACTCTCGAACCCTAAACCCTGAACGCCTAAACCCTGAACCCTAAGCCAGGATATGACCGACTGTCACCTGGGTTCGCCCCCAAGTTGGCATCCCGTTGGCGTCTACGCCCTGATTAAGGTGGAAGGTGCCCAGGGAAAGGGTTGGGGGGATTTAGGATGTAAGGCCTGGGGTTCAGCATTCAGGGTGTAGGATACAGGGCTTGAGGTTGAGGATTTCTGTTTGAGGTTTGGAGCTTGAGGTTTAGGATTCTTGGCTTTCCTCCTTTAGGGTTGAGGCTTGTGGGTCTAGGTTTTGAGTTTGTGGGGTTAGGGTTAGAGTTTGACATACATGGGATTGAGGATTTAAGGGTTTTGATTTCCGAGGGTAAGGGTTTGCAGTTCGGCATGTAGTTATGATTCCCTTTCCTTGGGATCCCACGAAGCCTCCGCCCAATGCTCAAAATCTGAAACCTCAAATCCTGAACCCCCAAGGCCGAAAAGCAGAACACGGACATGGGGATTCTGGAGTCCATGATTAAGGAGTGAGGAACCGTGACAAGCACCCAATTTCAATACTTGGTTTCTTGGCAGTGAGAGCCCGCACTATGCACGGAATACCTGGCTTGGGCTGATCTCCCCCGTCAGCTTACTGGTGGTTAGCCAAGAATGGAGGGGCGGAACTCTATTGTAGTCTCGATGTAATGCCAAGTAATCATCCCTGTACTCCATTTCTTCATTTGGTGGAAACCACCTTAAACCTAAACCCTTAAACATCTTCGGGCCTCTGTTGGAGGGATCTGAGGGTTAAAGGCTTTGGGTGTAGCGGTTTTTAAAGTACTGCGCCACGTGCTCCCTCTCTCTCTCTCTCTCACACTCTCACTGGAGCCCTCTTCCTAAGCCCTAAACCCGACGAAGCCCAAACCCCTAAGGGTCTTTCTGTTCCTCACGCTCCGGCGACCCTTTCTCCCTCACTCTGGCCTTTGTGTCTGTTCCTTGCGGGCTTTTGGAATGCGTAGCCTGTCGAATGCTAGACTCAACCATTCTTCTCTTTAGGGTGGAGAGGTTACAACTAATACTGACCACCAGTAGTCTGTGTTGGTCTTCAGGATCCCTAGCAACCCTTGTTTTGAGAGAGTCCCACATTGGGGTTCCAGAACTTTTAAATTGTTGTCGCTTTGGGGTGGCAAGGGTGATGGTTTGTTGGTTCTCAGCAGAGTTCCCAGGGCCTTCCGCCCTACGTTTTGCATGGATTAGGCGGACCCCCCCACCCAGTAATAGTGACTAGAATGGATAGTAAGGATTATTTAGGGTCCTCTGATATTTCCATTATACCATTATTACAGCCTCCATACAGGGCTGAAGTCATTCCCATCCTGGGGCTGCGTACCGACCTTTTGAAGGACGGGGTTTAGGGTTTATAGCCCCCCNNTACTTCAGGGGGACTATAGGGTCTTACACCTGTCGGCCTGCGCTAAAGACGCTTGGATATCTTGCAGCGCCATGTTTGCTTTGAATCGCAAGCCTTCTGCTATGAGAGCACCAGGGAGCTCGCCAGATGAGTCATGCGTTGTTCCAGAGTGGAAGCTCGACTGACTGCTGAAGCGTCAATGCCTAGACCCCCCGAGTGCCCTTAAGGGTTGCAGGAGGGCTTCGGTTTTCGACAGATGTGGAAGCTTCTAAGAGGCAAGCCCCCTTTGATAATTCATAAGAGGTCCCGCGTTTCTCTTAGAATCCCGACATATCCCTCCAAGGGCTCCTACCTGGAAAAGACACATGTAAAAATCCCAAAGTGCGAGAAGCCCGTCTCTTAACCGTAGCGCTTTGAAAGACCAGGTTGCCGACTGAAGTTCCTGTTACCGCCTTTATAATACTTATACAATGCGGTTTAGGGTTTAGGGT
>CAJNIZ010009374.1:3205-13466 GCA_905231905.1 Symbiodinium pilosum
TCCCTGGCGACACACGGCATTTAATTTTAAAGATGTAGAGATTGTAGAGTAGAATTCGGACCTTCTTTGTTCTCTTGTTTGTGCTTGCTGTGTGTAAAAGGGACCCCTGTGTGAACTCCGTGGTAGAGCCCCTAGGCCTACGCGAGACCCTAAACCCTAAAGCCTAAACCCTAAACCCATGGTGATCACCTGAGGTTCCAGAGCTCACTAGCTGGGAGTACTTCAAGCGCGCTGTGAGTCTTTGCCGGCCGTTCCAGAGGGTGTTGCAGTGCCGCGGCTCTGTAGCTGGGGGTTTAGGGTTTAGGGTTTCGGGGGTGGAAACCCATATAGTCCCTGTTTAGAAGGACTGCAGTCTTTATAGGGCTCTTTTTGGGTTTCCATGTTAATGTCCGGGAGTGTAGGTTCCAAAAAGGGTCCTCTGAGCTATTGTCGAGAATATGTTTATTAAGGGACCCTTGACAGTGGACATAGGGATTCCTCTTGTAGTTTAGTCTCATATATTCCCTAATCATATCAGGAACGCACGTCCGTTAATTATATGGGGGTTATGGGATAAAGAGTTTTTTGGGGCGATGCAGGGTTTAGGGTTTCCAAAGGACATGTTCCTTTTTGGGGGCGCCACCATAATAAGGATTAGAATATTGGGGTTTGTATCCCTCTACCACCCTTCCACCCTAAACCCCGCTGCGCAACAACCCCTAAACCCCCCCAAAGCGCACACTCTCTCACCCCCCCGTCCCTAAACCAACTAAAAATACGTAAAACCAAAATTTCCCCAAACCCTAAAGCCTTCAAAACCCCAACCACACTGTCAGGCTCCCAAGCATTGGACCCCACTGTGGCCCCTGTGTTTTTCCTGGATCCTAACTCTACAGGGTACAAAGTATATGTAAGGACATGCCCGTACTGGTGCTCATAGTTCCAACGTTAGAACCCTGAACCCGAAACCCCAAATTTTAAACCCCAAACCCCAGACCTAAAACCCAAACCCTCAAACCCTGACCTAAACCCCAAACCCTCAACCCCAAACCTAAACCCCCAAACCCTAAACTCAAACCCTAAACGAGATGACCCGACCCAGGTGCGCAGTGACGTGCACGATAGTGACACAGGAGTTGCTCTCAGTGGCACAGGGTTGCAGGGTTTTCTCTATTTTCAAAAAAATATAGGAAGGATCCCTAAACCCTAAACCCATAGGGTAAAAGGGTTATAGGCTCTAGCCGGGTATGTGGTAGTTTCCCAAAATTAGAGGACCCCAATGTAGACCCCAAAATGCTATAGTCCCTATTATAAGGACCCCCCCAAAATGGTACCCCTAATTTTGGGAAACCCCCATATAGGGTTTTGGGAATTAGGGTGTTCGGCTTTGGAGCGGTTTCGGTCTGTAGGTTTAGAGTTGAGGGTTTTGGGGCTTTGGTTTTGTTAGGCTTCTGGGTTTAGGGCTTCTGGGTTTAGGGCTTAGGGCTTAGGGTTTAGGGTTTAGGGCTGAGGGCCGCTGATCTGTTTTTTCTTTGGGAGGGTGGGGTTTGGGGCGTAAGGGCTTTGTGTAAACTTGAGTTTCTTGTTGTGGGAGTTGGAAGATGTGTTTGTTGAGGCACGCAATGAAACGTCGGTGACCTACATACACCCTCAACCCTAAAACCTAACCCAACACCTTAACCTTACCAATGAGCTTCTCCTCACCTTCTGCCTTCAGAAGCCTCCTCCTGCCGATACGCCCAGCATAGGATCTGCTAGTCTGAGGCTTTTTGTCAAGCGGGGACAGGTTTAGGGTGGTAATGCGCGAGCATGATCAGTAACTACCTGGACCTAAGCCCTGAACCCTTGCCCCCTAAACCCTATACCCTAAACCCCAAGCCCAAAACCCTAAACCTTAAACCCTAAACCCTAAACTAGCTCTTCGAATCTTTCGAGCTGGAGTCTTGATATAAGCCGCAACCATGGTAAGAAATCCAGAACGTAGTCCATCAAGCCAAAAAGTCCGTAAACCAGCCATTCCTTAACCCCTACATCTTTCTATTTAGGGTTTTAGGGTTGAGGGTTTAGGGTTAAGGGCTTGGGGTTAAGGGCTCAGGGTTAAGGGTTTAGGGTTGTCACGTTGACAAGTATAGGGGCCTGAATAATCACCCTATCATACTCGGGTTCTATATTCCTTGTAGGATTGTACTGTACCTTAAATAGACCTCAAGGATGATATTGGACATGATTTAGACCCCCATGGTAAACCCCAAACCCTAAACCCTACGTACACCCTTCGCTAGCGGTAGCTTTCCGTTCAGGTAGGCCGAGTTCTTCTACCTCGATACCAGGGCGATATCATTAACAGCCTCATCGACAAAGACGGCCAGGTAAAGCTGTTCTGGGGTGTAGGGTTTTGGGGGTTTAGGCTTTAGGGTTTAGGGGCTTTTGCGGGTTTAGTGGTTTAGAGGTTGGGGGGTGTGAGGTTTAGGGTTAAGGGGTTTAGGGTGCAGTGTTGCAGGGTCTACTGGTTGAAGGTTTCGGGATGGCTTGGTTTTCAACAGGTTCAGTGCTATCAAATGCTGAGGGGCGGTTTCTATTGGTTCTATTGCTCACGATGGATGTTTTACTGGAGAGTCCTGATCTTGCGTCCAAGGGACGAAACATACAGGGACGAAACAAATTACACCCATCCAAGCATACGCATTTTGGCTTGAAGTACGTTTCCTGTCACGGACCTTAGGACATCCATCGCTTTATGTAGAAGCCTGAGCAATTTCCAATACTGTGCCGTGATGGTCGTAATATAAATTACTAGACTAGAATCTACCTTGAAACCCAATTCTGCTATCTAGCTCCTCGACTTAGGAAGTATGTTTTCTCAGGATTCAGGAGAAATTTTCAGGAATGCCACGATTCTGCATTCAGCCAAGACAGTCTGAAATCTGAGGAGCAGTGACCACAACAGCCTCAACAAACTTTTTTGATGACCTTAAACTCTAAAACCTAAACTTTAAACCCTGAACCCTAAGCCCCATGAGCAGGTCTTTTCATCCAAGTTGTCTCTTGGCAGCTGCGACGTTTATGTGCACCCCACCCGGGGGAAGTCTAGACTGAATCGCACTTGGAGGTTCATTGGGTTGATACCTACTTATAATTGGGGTTCTAGCCCTAGTTGTAATTGGGGTAGGCTGTATAAGGCCATTTAGGGGGTCATAAGTAGGCATCTAAGCCTAGTCATAGGTAGTGACTAAGTCCTACAGGCCTCCAAACACTTGTATACGTACAGGGATGGTGACGTATTGCTTTCGGTGCAAACATGGCACTGGAGTTCGTCAACGTGGCCGGATGTTGCAGAGGCTTGAAAGCGTGTGTCTGGTTTATGACGTAGGAAATGGGGATCTACCCTAAAGCCTAAACACTAAATCCTCAACCCTAAACCTCAATTGAACACCAAACCTTTGACCCTAAACCCTAAAAACCAGACTGTAAACCCTAAACCCCTAGGGTTTGAGATTTGGGCTGCCTGTCTCTGAAGGTTCTCACTGCCAAGATCTCTGCATGGTTGGTAGCCACCCACTCCCTAAGTCATGATAGATATTCTCCCCTAAGATCTTGGGGTATCACCCTAAACCCTAAACCCGCATTTTGGGCTCTGTCTTGGGACCCCTTATGTATTTAAACTACCATTTTGTCTCGTATTTTCAAGTTTGTTTTCATTCCACACCTTCCCTTTAAACACCAGCAAAGGGTTTCGGATTCAGGGTTTAGAGTCTAGGATTTAGGGTTTAGGATTTAGGGTTCAGGGTCTAAGTTTTAGGGTGTAGGCTAACGTGTCTGAGGCTGACGTACCTCCTCCTGTCGATCTTTACGATGCTCTTTGGCTCTATCCAGTGCCTCAGCTCGTCAATTTGAAGTTGGTATTGGTATTGAGGCTAGGGGGTTTTGGGGGGGGGGGTTCAGGGGTTTAGGATGTAGGAGTGTCGGGTTCATGGAATTGGCTGCAGGGCTACTGTGAGGTCCAGGGAACCTATGGTCCCTTCCTTCCTAAACCCTAAACCCTAACAACAACTGTGCTTGGTGCCTGGCTCCGGAACTGTGAGACCCGAGCCCGTGAACCTGCCACCCTAGTCTACGCGGGTTTAGGGTTTAGGGTCTTGGGTTCAGGGCCTGAGCTCAACGCACGACAGCCCTGAACCCTAGCCCAACTTTAAGCCCTAAAGCCTGGAGCCCAAAGCCAAAAACCTATGTCTGCACTCTGGATGTTGTCTATTTGGAGGTTCATGGGACAGTAACCTTTTATATTGGGTTTATAACCCGCTTACCGCTGTAAGGCCATTTAGGGGACTTATAAGTAGGGTTAAAAGGCCAGCTATAGGTAGTTACTATAAGTCCTATGAAGCTCCAAGTAGCTCCGCGCAGAGCCTGCGATGACCCAGGAACATCTGCGTAGAGATCGTGCACAGAAGGCGGTGGAGTTTTTGGTGGAGGGTTGAGGATGGTAGGGTAGGGTTTAGGGCCAGTTTAGGTTTAGGTTTCAGGGTGTAGGGTTTAGGCTTTAGGATTTAGGCTTTAGGATTTAGGGTTCCGGGTTAAGGGTTTAGAGGTCTTTAGTTGGGCCCTTGGGCTCGGATCCAACAGCTGCCTAGATGGGAAATGGTGGGTATACGCTGGCCTAGTGGAAGGTTCACGAGGGACCACTACAGTGCATTGGCTGATCCTGATCTCTTAGTGCCGCTCGCAACTCACCGCTGATTACTGGTAGTTTCCACATTTTGGGTGACCCCGATATAGACACCAAAATACTAAAGAAAAGGTACCCCTAACTTCCGGAAACCAGTTCTTCAGACTGTCATGTTCCATCCCCTCTCATTCGTGAGCTCCGGCAGGATTACTTGCGACATGCGGACAGCCACGTGGCTTTTCATCCACGGGTGGTTTGCGGATTAGTCGCATCGTTGGGAGTAGGCCAGCATTTTGACCGAAACCCTACAGGGAGATGTTAGGCTTGGTTTTGAAATTTAGGGCTGAAGGCTGGGACTTCATGCTTGATAAGGTGGTTCTAGTTATCCAGCCCATCCCCAACCCACACAATAAGAGCACAATAACTATCACGTGGCTACAATGGGGTCCCAGTTTTAAGGATTGGGGTTATAGAGCGATTAGCGTTTTGAGGTTGTAGAATGTTTGGGGTCCCCGTTTGTGTTTGGCGGTTTCCGCGCAGGAAGGGCCATCCGCGGCCTTCTTTGGTGTCTATGCTGCGTTGGGAGAATACCGGAGAGGAACCCAAGACCATAGAGTTTGGGGTCTAAGACCGTAAACTTTAGGGTTTAGGGTTTGCACCCTATACTTGCTAATCTTGTGATACTATAATGGGTTATGTTGGGATAATGGAAAGAAAATTGAAACTATGACAATGGGGTTCTATAGGGGTTATATAATGGTTATTACCAAACTACGCATGACACCCCCTCCAGCATGTTTTCATGTGTGATTTGCAGACGTTTCCGCGGCAGCGTTTGTACGCCAGAGGTCCCTTAACCCGACCTATGACCCCTAAATCCTAAACCCTAAACCCTAAGCCCACAATCCCAGACGCTAAACCCTGAACCCTAAACCCTAAACCCTACACTCCCTATCCCAAACCCTAAACCCTAAACCCTCCTTGAAGAAGCAGCCCCGAGGTTATGTTCGAGAGCCTGGTGAAGCAAGACATCGCCTTCTTTGATGGTACGATGACAGGCTCATCAGCGAAGTTTACCCTTCCGAAAGCTGACCCTTCCCCAAAATAATGAGGAACTTGACAAGGGTCCCTTGTAGACCACCGTCCTTTAAAAAGATGCTACGTGAGGTTCCATGTTAGTTTGGGGGAGGGTAAGCTTCTAAGCTGGGGTCAACAAGATAAAGGTCAGGGTTCCATTCTTGGCAATTGGGGTGAAAGGAATTCCTATTGAATGAACATGGACCCCGAAAAAGGCACCATACGAAGTCTGCTGGTTGTCTTTGTAGTGCGAAGACCCCTGTGCCTTTCTCGGGATCTACTTTGGGTGCGTGGAGTACTGTGGCTGTAGTGTTGGGCATCATGATACCCTAAACCCTATACCCTAAATCCCTAAACCCTAAACTCTAAACTATCCAAGGGGCCTTCCTCTGGTTCCATGTTAGGTTAGGGGGAGAGCGGTGTGTCATCCCGGGCATGGTTCCCACGTCAAACAGCCTTGCCATTTGAGATGCTTAGGGGTTTAGGGCTTCAGGGCTTTAGGGTTTGGCCGTTTTGGGGTCTTCATTAGAGGGGTATATATAGGGGTTAGCATTTAGGGCTCAAAGTTTTCCAAATCCTTTCAGGACGGCAGCGCGTGTCATGTTGCTGCGAGTTTCCGGATCTCTGTGGAATCTGTGCATTCTGAAGTACACAGGTGATCATGGGACTGATCCAGACTTCATGTGAGCTATGGTCTAAACTCCTTAAAGGGGGGTTATAGGGGATTATATACGGGACTACTATAGGGGTTATTAAGGGGGATACTAGGAGTTTAGACAATGGCTCATGTAGAGGGCAAAAGTCTACCGTCACATAACTTACTGGCCGTCAGTAGGGAATGGAGGACGAGATCCGTCCGTATGGTAGTCCCTATTTGTCCCTATACCAGCCCCAACAATGTAGTAGTTTCCATTTTGTTTTCCAGTCCTGCATTCTCTACAAGCCACTAGTAAAGCGAATCTTCTAAAGCCTCTATGAATTGCAGCAGGAAGAAACGACACCCGAACCTGAAAAAATGGGGATTGGTTGGAAATCGGGTCGTGGAGTTTCATGGGACTTAGTAACTACGCATATATGGGGGCATAACCCTATCTATAACACTCTCCTAACTGGGGATTTGATATGTTACCTCAAATATGTGCACGGACACAACCCCAGGTAGAAGTAGTTACCAAGCCACTTGCCCCTAAACCCTAAACCCTAAACTCGACATGAATGCGTGGGCCTGAACCTTCCCCTGAATGGGCATTTTCCCAGACTGGCGGCCCAAACGATAATCTTTCCTAAGTGGTGGTTAGTAGGGAATAGGGGAATACGGATTCCATTCCCTTTTTCCCTACTAAGCACCAGTAAGTTCCTGGTAAAGACCACTGAACGGTGTGACACCCCTGATAATGCAAGCCTCTCATCTTTGCACATTTGCATTATTGGAGGTCAGCTGACATCCAGGATGACAAATGACGCGGCGGCTGTTGTACAGCCAGTCCGCCAGATTCTGTTCCTGGCCTGGTCCGTAAACCTTAAATCCTAAGCCCTAAACATTAAATCCTAAACGCTAAATCCTAAACCCGGTGGTGAGCAGCGGCATTGTCGTTCTAATGAAGATGTTTAAAGTCCCCAAGACCAGGTTGAGAGTAAGACGAATCTTATTTTCTGTCAACTGACGGAGGAAAATGCCCTGAGCGCTGAAACGTAGGGTTTAGGGTTAAAGGCTTAGGGTTGAGGGTTTAGGGTATAGGGTTTAGGGCCCTATGATTTTTCCCATCCGATTTTTGGGGTCGAAGTCTGGCTTCAGGGAAAGTTGCAGAGTGCGTGCATTCTTTAGGGGTTAGGGTTTAGGGTTTAGGGATTAGGGTTTAGGGTTTAGGGTTTAGGGATTAGGGTTTAGGGTTTAGGGTTTAGGGTTTTGGAGGGCGTAGGGTTGAGGGCTTCCAAGAGATACTGGTCCCTCTTCTTTACTCCTGTCCTAAAGACGCTTGCTGTTATAAAAAGCCTCCAAGAGGCACCAGTAAGTGTTCTTCCTTGATACTTGGGGTGAAAGCTTTGCAGGGGACATCTTCCTTAAACCCCAAACCAGAAGCCGACGTATACATCTAGGCCCCAAGTCCTGTAGGCCCTGATCCCTGATCCTGCATTGCATATTCCTAAGTCCTCAACGTAACAATCTGACATACTAGATCTCAATCCTGCCTGTCTGAACCCCGCTGTGCATCTTCCGTAAACTTTCATTAAACGCAAGCCCTGAGTTGCGCCTTCCCTAAAACCCCAAATACTTATTCGCTAAACACCAAACCTTCCATAGTCCCTAAGCCCTAAATCCTGCATATTCCCCAAACCCTAAACTCTCCATATTCCCTAAAATCCTGAACCTCGAAACATTCCCCCAGACCTTCGAGGAATAGCAGGGGCCAGTTCCCTCCCAACGAGTACCCCCCCCAAACTCATGAGCCTCAATGACCCCCAATGCCCTTTCATAATTCCTTACAAGGCTTGGATTCGTGTGAGGACCATGCTGCAGGCGCACTGAACTCTAAGTCACCGACAGAACTTGAAATCCTAAAGCCTAAGCCCTAGACTCCAGATCCTAAACCCTAAACCTAAATCCTGCACCCTCCGTGGACTCGTGCCGCGGAGAAAAGGTCCCATAAAAAAGTCCTAAACCCTAAACTCTAAACCTTTGCCGTACTGAGGAATACCTTCCTGACCAGCCTACTCCGCCTCTTCGGGGGGCTCTTCATGTGCCTGGGTGTTCAGGCAGCTTCTGGTGTAGGTTTTGGGTCTGAGGGTTTAGGGTTGAAATCGGGGTGTATGGACACATTGGGCTTTATGGTTTAGGGGAGATGCGAAGCAGGATTAGGGTTTAGGGTCCCTTTAAAGGGGCATAGGGCTTTAAGGTCTTCTGGATTATGCATCGAGTTTCAGGACTCTCGTTTTATGGTTTACCGTTCATTGTCTGCCCTGTCCTTCCTAGCCAATCCGTGCGCAACCTCCAATTCTTGGCCAAAACCACTGAAACCTAGTCATGCTAATTTGGAAATTGGGTAGTGGATCCCTACATTAGGTTCCACAGATTTGTACAGATTTGCCACTATAGTCCCTATAATGCTCGCTACAATCCATACCCTCATTCCCACCTATGCAACTAAAGAGACACCAGTAAAGTCTCCAGCACCCTCCTGAACTGCAAGGTGCTTGTTCACGTCCTGGAAGCTTACTGCAGCTTGGCGCAGCCTGTAGGGTTCAGGGTTTATAGGGTGGGGGTTATCATGATTACATGCTACTACGCAGTATGCCCCACGACAGAATTTTGACCCCGACATGCCGCCAGATCCTTTTTCATCGCGATGAAGACCAGGGAAGCATTCGAGATTCGGCTTCGAGCGTTTGATGTGGGATGTTTGAGGACATGCTAACATAGTTCGGAAACCATCTCATCTACTTTACGTGGTAGTTTCCATACATAGGCGGTCCGGAATATAGACCTCAGAATGCTTAGGCTTAGGTGTGATTACGCGTTTTTCCTGAAGTTTCGGGCCGGCCGTTTCTTCTTTAACCCTGTCCCCCGAGGAATTATCTTGAAGTTTATTGTAGTAGAACCCGAGGAACTATTGAAATTCATGTTTTTTATAGGTCTAAGAGAACTCCAAATTTACCACCCAAGAATCCAGTTCTGATCAGGTGGAACTCAAATGGGAGTTGGGACTTAAAGCTTAACCCTCCAAACCCCAGACACCAAATTTTGAGCTCCTCACCTCAAAGCGCTAACCTCTAAACCCCTAAAACCTGAATCCAACACCCTAAACCCCCTAAACCCCAAACCCCTAAACCCCCAAACCCCTAACCCCTAAACCCCCAAACCCCCAAACCCCTAAACCCCTAAACCCCCAAACCCCCGTCTCTGACTGAGGTCTTGGCGGCAACGATGATTGGGCCGGTCGTCTACCTCACGGGGGTCTACGCCAAGTGGTCGAAGCATCCAGCCGACACTACTATTTCTAGGCTTCGGGGTTTGGGGTTTAGGGTTGAGGGTTTAGGATTTAGGGTGTAGTGTTTAGGGTTCAGGATTCAGGGTTTAGTAGGGTTCAGGGCTCAGGGTTTGGGCTCAGGTTGTAGGATTTACTTTCTTTTTGATGTTGAGGGTTTGGGGTGATTCTTTGAAGGCACTTCAACCGTTTGTGGCCATCAAGTGGAGCGATCGTTCAGGTGCTTATTTATGGGGCTTGTGCACAGATTTGGTGGGGTGTATGGGATTTCCTTGCGGCTGGCATTGGGTTACGATGAGGCTGCATAGGCGCATTGTCTCTGGAATTTCACCGTTCTCGATGGATTTCATTGTTTACTTGGACCCCTGACGGAACGTGATGGTCTGATAAGTACGGCTGATGGATACTTCACCCCCGAGAAGGCGCTCTTCAAATCCTCAGCTCGAAAACCTTAGCCCAGCAATCCAAAACTTTCAAGAGCTACAGCCCACAAACCCTATCGCCCGCTATCCACTTAAAATATTACATTAAAAGTTACAGAAAGGACTGTTGTGGCGTG
>CAJNIZ010009376.1:0-13464 GCA_905231905.1 Symbiodinium pilosum
TGTTGTTATTGTTGTTGTTGTTGTTATCGTTGTCGTTGTTGTTGTGGTTGTTGTCGTTGTTGTCGTTGTTGTCGTTGTTGTTGTTGTTGTTGTTGTTGTTGTTGTTGTCGTGGTTGTTGTTGTTGTTGTTGTTGTTGTTGTCGTCGTCGTCGTTGTTGTTGTTGTTGTTGATTATGATGTGATGATGATGATGATGATGATGAACATGATGATGATGATGATGATGATGTCGATGTCGATGTCAAGTTCGATGTCGATCTCGCCATCGCCGCCGCCGCCGCTGCCGTTGTCGTTGGTGGTGGTTGTGGCTGCTGCTGCTGCTGCTGCTGGTGCTCGTGCTGGTGGTGCTGCTGGTGCTGATGCAGGTGCTGCTGCTGCTGGTGCTGCTGCTGACGATGATCTTGAAGTTGATGTTGTTGATGTTCATGATGATGCTGATGATGATGATGATGATGATGTCGATTTCAAGTTCGATGTCGATCTCTCCCCGCCGTCGCCGCCGCCGGCGTCGTCGTTGGTGGTGGTTGTGGTTGTGTTTGCTGCTGCTGCTGCTGCTGCTGCTGCTGCTGCTGCTGCTTCTGCTGGTGCGTGTGCTGGTGCGGGTGCTGCTGGCGGCGGCTGCGCTGCCGCTGCCGCCGTTGTTGCTATGTTTTGTTTGGTGATGTTGCGGGTGGTGTCAGCGGTGGCGGTTCACCTTGTGCTTGTGATCGTTGTCGTCCTTTGGTTGGCCGGCATATGCTGTATTTACTGTGTTTGTCACTTGTCATCATATCCGCCCATCTATTGATCATCGCAGTAGTTGCCGTCGCCGCCCCCTCCGCTGTCGTTTTGGTTTTTCTTGTTGTTACTGCTGTCAAGGTTTTTTTGTTGTTCTTGTTCTTGGCTTTTTCTGTTGGTGCCGCCCCTTTTATCGTGGTATTCATGTTCTCCTCTCATCTTTTTTCTGCGGTTCTTCCTGTAGTTTTGTGGCAGTTGGTGTTGGGTTGTTGCGGTGGTTGGTGGTCATTTTTTGTTGTGCTGCTCCTGTTGTATTTGTTTTTGCTGTTGCTGTTGGGCTTGTTGCTGTCGCGCTGTTGCCGTTTGCAGTTGTTGCTCGTGTTGCTGCTACTAATACCATTGCAGTTGCAACTACTGTGTGTTGCCCAGCACTGGCACGTGTAAGTCAGAGGTGGTAATCCAATCATGGTCTATGCATTTTGGAAGGAAGCTAAGGATGCTAAGGCTGTAGCTTTGAGGCTTTGAGGCACTGTTCAGCCACCAACATGTTGCGTTTTCATGAATCCCCAAGCCTAGCCCAGACTTCGTGGCAACAGCATGAGACTCTAGGCTCTTCTTCTCGGGGAGGGCATGTAGGACTTCTTTGCGTGTTAACACATGCAGGAGGGAGGTAGCCGCAGGGGACACACAAAGCCCTGAAGCCAGGCCGCCAACCCTGAACAATGACCATAAGCAATGCCTTCAGGCTTGTCAGCCCTGTTTATGTGAAGTTGCGATTGAAACCTGCAAACAATCCTCAGGACCCCATTGCATGAAATCCACATCGACAATAATGAAGGCCAACGTTGAGTAAGGATCCAAAAATAAGGATGCCTAGTGGCCTAGTATATAACTCCTGTAAACAGGGCAGGGGAGGAGTAATCGGCGGTCTACGTCACAGCAATACGGGGATCCTCGACCCGTGTAACCACAATAGAAGCCGTAGTCGGAACCCCATACTCCTCTTGCGCTCTCTAGCTACATGGTTTTAGAAGCACCCTTGTGTTGGGAGGTCAGACGGGATATCGTGTGAGCACTCAGATGCTGAACTGCAGGCCCAGTAGGGGTTGCATTCTTCACGGGTTTTGGCTCTTTCAGTAGTTCGTCTGCTTCACGCGGCCATGTAAATAAGCTCCTGTGAATATACGGGCGGTCTTTTTTGGGGCTCTCTGTAGTCATCAATCAGTAGAACACATGGAGGTTTATGTAAATGGATGTACAAGACGTGCCGCATGCATTGCTTTCAGTCAGGTCCTCCATCCTATACCGCGCTCTCCGCTTCTTGTTTCTTTTACCGTCAGAATGTGCAAGAAGAGGGCATATAGGTTTTGGCTTCGCTTCCCCTGACACATAGAAAAAGCCAATCCTTTACAAACTCGTGCAAGACTTCCCCAGCATCAAGGCAATTGAGAAGTATGGTTTTTTTCGTATAGATGGTGGTGTCTGTTTGAGAAACAGACCAGGAGAGAGAGAGAGAGAGGAATCAGTGATGTCGCTATTTGTTCAGTCTCTGGGCGGCTTCGATTATGGAGAGTACCCAGGTTCTCGATGGGTTGGCCGGACAAACCTTCTGCTGCGCGCGCCAGCTCGCGGCTTTGCCGCAGCGTCCTCCGCAACGGGGGCATAGAGCTGTGAGAAGAAGAAAACTTTAACGGTCCAAGTATTCAATCTTCGTATACTTACCCCAAATCTGTACTATAATTACTATTACCAATATCCCAAGTACCTAGATATTGGGTACATGAACCTTTAGAGAAAAAGAAGAGACAGAGCCGAGAAGCGGTAGAAGGAGTTACGGAAGCAAAACAAGAGCGAAAAACAACGGCAGCCATGCTGGGGCCAAAAAGCTTCAAAACATTTCCAGATCTGCGCATCTAGCTGGCAGTGAAGCCAAGCAGTCATAAATCAAGTGAGCAAATCCCCAACAGTACCTTCCCGAAAGCCGTACTTTTCCCTGATTAGGGTTTGCATGATCTTTTGGGCTCCGCGCACGGCCTCCTAGGTTAGATCCAAGCCCATGTCTTGGAGGCTAGCCGGAGAGAGAAGGAAGTGGACCTGGACGAAATGTTCAACTCGTTGGGGTAGCCCGGTCACATTACATGGCAATATTTTGGGCATGATCACCACGAAGGGCGGGAGTTCGGTGCACTACACCTCCGCTTCGACCCGAAGTATTTTGTTGTCCAGTCAGTTCATGCCGGGTTCTCAGAACATGAGCAGTGTTACCGCGTATCCATGACGTTGTTTGGCAGAGCTTTTGCTGGCGAATCGTAGCTAATTTGCCAACAAACCTGGACCCTGCCCATATATCGTGGGCACCTTCAGAGCATAAACACAGGCCTTCACTGGGCAATGTGCCCCGAAGCTTCACGAATCTTATGACTAGTGGTTAGTAGGGAATGGAGGACTGAGTCACGGGGATTTTTCTTGAGGCCTGTATCTAAGGATTTCTATAAGGATCCTTTCCTCCATTCCCCACAATGATAACCACCGGTAAGCTAGCTTGACTAGGCTGAATGAAACACCCCACTTCACTCGGGGAGTCATTAGATTACCACCCAATCGAAATTGTAGATTATGCACAGTTATTGAGTGGAAAGCACGGTCATAAGAAGATCAGAGTTGCTTGGGTACCATAAACTTCCAAGCAAAAGTGATCAACGCGACAGTGGGAACCTGTCGGAGACTCTCCGGCTGTAACTTTCTGAGGTTGAGAAGGGCAACTTTCCAGGGTGTATTTCAGGGTGCCTGCGTCCCAGCCCTCTTGACCTTATGAAATAGTTGGAACAATACACGCCGAGGATTGCGCTCGCAGCAGACGGGTGGCTACTCTATTTGCAGTGATGACCCCTAAACCCTAAACCCTTCTTCGTAGCAGCGGTGGCTTTTAGTTTAGTAGGTGCATAAGGCAGGACACAGGGTACAAAGGGTGTTATGCGGTCTTGGTCCGGATCTAGCAGGCGGTTCTGCAGAGTTTGGATTTTGGGTCACGCCTCCTTCCGTTTTTAGGACTGCAGCTTGGGCTAGGTGCTTATGCCTCAAGGCTCGGGTACCTAAACTAGCGCATTCCCAGGACTTAGAGGGCGAAGGCTGATGCATAGTTTCCACCATCAACAATACCAGCTGGACAAAGTGTAGCTGAAAGCAACAGGAAGGGCCAAGAAACTCTCTAAACCCGTCCTTGCAACGATATTGCTCGGTGGCTCTAACATGCTCTAACCATACTGCTTTATGCGGACACCTCCCAGTGTCTGCTCTTGCGCAATGCACGGCCTTCGTGCCTCGTCCACCGGGAATGAAAGACCATCCTACCGTTTGCAGCCTCAGACCTCAGGTTTCACAACAGCTTGCTAACAACTTTGACGCGCTGCCTGAGACCCCGTAGCTCTACAATCCCCAACCGTGTTCCTTTGCAAGTGGCCCTCCCCCAAACTAACATGGAACTAGAAAACGGTCCGTTTGTAGATACTGTTCGTTTGAACGGGGGCTAAGGGACTCCATGTCAATTTGGGAGAGGGTAAGTCCCTAAACCCTAAACCTTATGCAAACCTACTGGCCCAAAGACTCAAAAAAACAGGGCACTTCAGGCCCCAAATACCATTAATGTTATAAAATTGGGCCCTAAAACCCTATTATTTGGGCTTGGACTCTTAGGGCAAGCCCTAAATTGTGTGTAGGTACCCTAAGCGGTGCAAGATTCCCTCCACAGTAGTTCTAGCCCGGAGCGATCCTCTGGGGATTATTTCTTGAAGCTCCGGAGTATTGAGTCCCAAACCTATAGTCCCCCTTTAAGTAGATAGAATATGGGTATATGGGGATCTTATTTTTGATATACCCAAAGCCATATTCTATCTACTTAAGCGGAACACCTAAGGTGAAAATGGTGATGGAATAGAAGTACTAACAGTAAGAACAGCAATAACAGGAATAAAAAAGCATGGTAAGACTTCCCATGACAGCGATGAATATTCCACAGGCACGAAACGCATCAACAGCAAGTGATAAGAATCGAGTTTGTAGTGATAGTTGCAACATTAATGAAGAATGCTTGTAATCTGGGTTGCGGCGGTTAAGGCACTTCCGCTACGTTACCATAATGTTAGGGTACAAAACAAGAGGTTTTTTTTACAGTAATTATTTCAACTTCCTTAACAGCAACCCAGTAGTTAAATCCCGATGGCCTTCATGATCTGCTTTTGGGGAACGTACACGTCGGTCGAACTCCTGAGTAGTTGGTACACCCTAATTACATCCTATTAAGGGCTTCGGGTCTAGGGTATTATTACTACTACTATAAGTACTATGATGATTACTATTACTACTATTATTACTACTATGATTACTACTATTATTGATATTATTCTTATTAAATATTATTATCATTATTAGAGTATTGATCTTTGGGAGACCCCTTCATCCCTCCAGCCAGAGCCCCCACAGCTCTCAAAAGGGTTTGGGGTTTAGGGTTCATGTCGCCCACGGTTTCCCAAGCTTTGCCCAAGGATCAGTGCGAGAAGTTCAAACGGTGAGAGCAGAGGAGTGGCTTCGTTCCTCAGGTTTGCCGGTGGGCAAAAGGGTTAGGGTTATTTGGATTTCGGGTTTGTACGGGATTTCAGTTTAGGGTATAGGAGCTCTCCAAATTATGCGATCTCCTCCAATGAAACGAGAACGGAAAGAAACAAATTATGCAGGGCGGCAAGGGATGCGAAATCCCGAGGGACAGGAGATGTGGAGGTTTCCAAAAAGGCGGGCCCCACTATAGATCCACAGTATCGTAGTTAGACCCTCAAAAGGACCTGCACTGAGGTTCGAAACGGAGAAGCTTCCCAATCATGTGCGTTGTTAGGATTTAGGGTTTACATTCTGGTTCTATGGCATGGGGTTTCTGTGAGCAGTGGTGAAAGCCCAGGTGTTCGCACAAGTAGAATGGGCCCTAGGTCGCTCTATAGGGATTCTAGCGGCCATGGGCCTATGTATGAATGTATGAATAAATGACATGAATCAATACATGTATGCATGCCTGCATGCAGGCATGCCTGCCTGCCGGCATGTAAGTCAGTATGTATGCATGTATGTATGTATGTATGTATGTATGTATACATATTTCATATATGAGGCATTTGCTAGGTATATCTGCAGCGGGACGAGAAACGCCGTTGCACTAGACATTCACTATGAGCACCTGCCCGAACCCTGTAGACTTCTCCACCAACTCCCAGTGGAGCAGCTAAAGTAAAATGATTTTATTCTGGCGTCATCATTCCTCCCTCCGCTAGCCCTTTCATGTACTCCACATCCGCATCATGAGGTAGGTAAGTGCGACGAAACTCTATACCTGGCAATGTATGAGGACTCCTTCAGGACTAAGGACCCAGACAGTTTAGGGGTTTTAGGGTGAACCTTAGAAGTTAGGGTTCTAGACAGGGGGGACACGGCAAGCGCAGCTTCTTTTCGTGCGAGGGGGGAGCCAGCAAATCGACATCTCCCTGTTCAAGAGCTTTGTTTGCTCACGGAGTTTCTAAAAAAAGCACCGATATGATCTCTTCAAAGCGTTCTTAACATGGACACTCAAAACCTACAATCCTTATCATGGGGACCCCCAAGAAGGAAGCTCTAATTTGGGAAACCCCCACACATATCCCTTTATATTCCTGTCTATGCCTATACACATGTATACCCATATACGTAGATTAATATCTCCCCTTCAACAGTTTGTATGTTGGTCACATTCCTAAGTCCCGGGGCTGCTAACATGTTCCGGCCCCTATGACCTCAAGGGTGAACAAATGATTGGGTGTTTAGGGGTATACCGGGATATGGAGGGATGTAGGGGTGTAAAGGGGCATATAGGGATTTATAGGGGCATATAGAAAGTGGTTTCAGATGTAAGGTAACCTCGAAGCTCATAGTCTTTCTTCTCACAATATATCTGCCAACTCACTCATAAACATTTGCTCTACAGTGGTCAAATGGGCATAGTACGATTTATTGCTAGCTTGGGGGGACTACTCTACATCTTAGGGTTTTTAAAGTCCGAAACCATAAAACTGTGTCACTCTTTGCTGCAGGCAAGAATTCTCAACATGGGTGCGCGTTGAGACAGGCACACAGGCACAACGAAGGGTTTTTCTTTCCGGTTTTAGGAGAGGTGAGAAATGTTAGGGTTCAGGGTGTGGTGGTATGGATGGGGGAAATCTACCAATTACTTCAGTAGTTATTAAGTTGCGCAAGACATTATACTATAGTAGTTTCCACTTACTTTTCCATTGTCCCGATATAATCCCTATATAATGTAGCAGGCAGAGCTCGCTGTGGTATTCTAAACTCCTCTCAAGTCCACGCTTCTGAGGACACGGGCGCGTACCACGTTTCTAGTGTCCACCTGCCCCCAAGTAAAAGTTGTGCTAGGCAGCCTTTTAGCCTTATCTAGAGGCAGTGATACGTAGTGTTATCAGTTCCTGAGATGAGGTTGCATCCGCAACTGCCCATACTCAGTGGTATTCAGTGGATATAGCACCAGTATGTACATGTTGATGTTGGGGGAATATTTGGTATTAGGGGGTGTAGAGGGGGTTAATCATTGGGGAGGGGATTAGTGCAAGCAACTTAGCCCGCGGTGACACACTGGTTTCAATGTAGCTTTTTGTGTTGGCCTGTAGAAGCACGTCGGCACCTTCATCGGAGAGGTCTCTATCCCACAGCATCTTTGGATACGGTCCCCAGGAAAGGATAATAGTCAGAGCATCCGGATTTTTTATATGGTTCCGTGTCGCCCTATTGGTAGGCCGTCCTCAGCCTCCCAGCGTTATGGTCCCCTGACCCCAGCCCAGGCCTCTCAAAAGTGTGAACAGTCGCAGGGACGATAAGTGTCCGCTATCTCGTAAGTGTGGTCGTTTTTGATGTAAAGTACTAAGAGTTCTTACTTCCTGCAAATAGAGAGTGCTTTTGAGAGAGCAACACCATGAACCTACACCAGCTCACACATGCCCTACACATGTCTTTAGTATCCAAAAAGACCCCACCCCACCCCAACCCTTGGTAGACCACGACCGCAGGGGTGCGGGAGAGGTCCTTGATCTCAAGCATAAGCCAGGACCGTACACTACTCAAAACACCACAGGGCGAAGGAGGCTCTAAAACCAAGCATGAACGGGATAACAAGGGCTTGATCCGCCCACACCCCAACCACACCAACGGGAGCACTGCCGTCAGGTTGTAGGATGTATGACTCATATAATGGAGAATCATCAAATTCAAGATGAAATGCAGCACAGATTATATAGGGAACATCCACTCCCTTTAATAATTAACTCTGATAACCAGTGCTTGCCTTACAATGGTTCCATTTTGATGTATTCATTATCAGGGAGGGCGAGATGTTTGTTATCATGGAGAGGAGTATACATGCAACAGCTGTGCTTGAGCAGGTCAATGGAGCATTGGCCTTTGAGCTATTCCCGCCTCCGGAAATAGCGTTCCTCCAGACGAGGCCGGCTACTGCACTGTTTGTGGTGTACCCCAAGAGGAAGCAAGTAATTACCCTGGGAAAGGTTTTGGTGCCTAGTGCGTTGATGTTTCAGAGTGCAGGACCACATTGCCTTGTATTCCAGTGTGTTGGTATCTTTGACATTTTCAGAAAGCACGAAGTTACTCTAGGTAGAGTGTTGGGTTGCACTTTGTGCATTTCGGTGTGCAGGGCTTAGGGTAGGTCTGGGAGAGGGCCCCATGCAGGAAGGCAGAGGTTAGAGTTCAGCACCTCGGCAACAGGCCTCCATGCACCTTCTATGCTGCAAGGTCCTGTTGATGAACTATCAGGATTGCTGATAGCATGCTATGGCAGTTTCTCGAAATTAGGGGCCCCTGCTTCCACTGCAATAGATTGTAATGCAACCATGCAGACCCTCCAAGCCGCATCTCTCATTCTTGGAAAATCTGCTTTTGCTTTCCGGGAGCTTTGGAATTATCAGGCTGTAGCGCCCGAGACATGGAGAAAGGAGCTGTGGAGACCCTCTAGGGTAGAAGCCTGAATCTTCGGAAATATCGTCCCCATGATCCATGTCATACATCACTATGCATGAAATTCGCGGAACCCTCCATACATTATCTAGGCTTTGCGGTACATGTTCTGGCCACGCTGAGTGGAGTGCCTCGCAGGACGGCAGTTATAAGAGTGCGCAAGCTCTAGACCAACAATCCCCTTCACCGCACCTACTACTCTTCAGGATTTAACTGTTTTGTGAGTTCTGGCTCATTTTTGGGCGGACATGCATCCGAGTCGCCAATACGGGCTTAACATCCTGAACTGTTGACTCGAAACCCTACTACGGCGTAAGCGGGAGTGTCGTTCTGATTTCGTAGCAAGTCTTGCTCTAGATCCAAAATCCTGACATGCTTTGAGTGTGCGGCCTTGGCTTCAGTACCGAAGAAGCCTGAACAATTGCAATATTGGTCCATGAATATCTACAGTATTTTACCACGAAGACCCAGCTCTTATTCAACGGGGGCCTACAACATCCTTCCCCAGTTTATGGGAATTTGGATTGGGTTTGGGGTGTAGGGGTGGTTTAGGGTTTGGGACCAAGTCCCCGGAAAAGGGATCCAATGGCCATCATATCATTCATGTTTGGTCATTATCGGCTTTGTTGTTTTTGGCCAAAACCCTCGGATTGGCTGACCCCTATTCCCCGAACCCTGTATAACTCGCCCTTGGTCCGTTTAATTGGCCTTGCCCAAAATATGCTTGACTTGCCTTGTTCCTGTGCTTAACTGTGTCTAAATGTCTGTGGCTTGTAAGTTCTGTGATGTTCAAGGATCCTTGCTTCTGTGACGCCATTGCTCGGATCCCGGTGTTACACACAGGCTCGCCTGGCAGAGATGCTCTTCCCGGGACTACTTTGCTTTCTGTCTTGCTGCGGCGGCCTTCTGGTCGGTGCCGGGCAGTTGCGGCCCGCCTTGGTGCTGGCTCCTGAGGAGCCTTCGCCGGGTCCTCCCTGGGGCCGAGAGATTGCTTGGTGCAATACCGAAGTGAATAAGCCAATGGTCGAGGAAGAAAGCCTATAATACAGGTATTTCATGGTATTTCCAAGGCAGGACTCCGCACTTACTTGGGGCCCTCGAACTTCAACTATAGCCACATGGACCATGAGTCGTTCAACAGTGATTTGTGGCATGAGGGTATTGGGGCTTCCCTTGGAGCATTATTCTCTGTAAAGCTGCTAGACCTACGCCCTGAGTTTGCCCTACATTATCCCAGGTAGACCGTAAACCCTAAACTCTAGTCTCATACAGCACCAATGCCAACCTCGTACAGTAAGCCTAGCCGGATCTAGCCCCCCCAAATCAGACCCACGAATCAACCTGGGTACTTCAGAAGAGCTCCCGCTGACAGACCCCAAAATGATGGCATCCTGATTCACCCGAAAGGGACTTAAAAGTCCCAAAACCCTAAACCCTAGAAGTCTCTTCATTCGCGAGGCCTTGGCATTCGGAGGCCGGGAAGGGTTGCAGGGTTCGGCTCGCGTGCGTTTAAAAACTTTTTCTGGGGTGTAGGGCTTAATTATTGTAAATTCTCACAATTAGGAAATTCTCTCATGTACCATATGTTTGATTGTTTGAGCCCCCTTTTTAGCAGTGCCATATAAAGCCCCATATATACCCCCCCCCTAAACCCCACATAGGGCCGTAAACAAACCCCTTAAATAACACCCTTTATAAAGCCCTGTTGTAGCAGGTCCCTGCACCCCAGTATACCAACGCTAGCAGGCAAAATGACTTCATTTATGACCGCCATTTTTAAAGCCGCCTCCCACGTGCCCACGGTTTCACCAAAGCTGCCAAGTACAGTTTGGCACGAAACTATGGCAAGCAAAAATAAAGCCCTGTAAAGCCACTATACATATAACCCGTATATAGATGACCCCGTATATGCCCCCCCCACAAAGCCCTTTACAAACCCTGCGACCAGCAGCATTCTGGTCATGTGCGTGACAATGGCCATGAGCTTTTGACACTTCCAATGGGTCAGGGTGTCTTTTCCTGAGGGCATCAGACAAGAGAGCCTCGCATTTCTGGAGTATGGGAGGGCAGAGATCATATCGGGTCAAGGCTTCTGCTACCGAAATTGTGAAAATAGGATGTAAAAAACAAATGGAGCATGAGATGGAAATCGGTATTTCTTCCGGCGTTCCTTGAAGCCATTTCTCCGGAAAATCAGACATGCTCATGGCAAGTACAGGAAGTAAAGTTTCCAAGGAGAGGAGCTAACATAAACAGGTATACAAAAGCACGGCTATGCACAGTTGCGGGGAGTTATGTAAGTCCTGCGTAGGGCTTATGGAAGCCAGTTTTATGAGTTACATATAACGCAGTATACCAATAATTCTTGCAGCAGGACCGTGAGATGGGTAACTTTGACACTTCCCATGTTGACTAGCAGCATTTTGCAGGTGCATCTTCTGGATGTTCTACAACCAGGTTCGAATGCTGAACCTACACTTCGAGCTTGTAGTTATGGATTGTAGGGATTTGGGTCTGGGGGGTTTGGGCTTAGGGCTTTCAAGCTTACGGTTCCCATCTTCTGATTCAGAGTCATTACCTTGCCATTGCTAGCAGCGTCACTTTCAACATGTCCTTTGCAATGTTCAGGTTTATTCACGTTACAGTGGTGCCCTGGTGCAGAAGAAAAAGCTGCATCCTACTTGCTGCCCATACCCAAACAATCGCACACCTCAAATATATATATATATATTATATATAGACAGGAGGGATATGTAGAGGAAACCTTGCCAAACAGATATTGCAATTCCTGGGGCTCAGCGCGGCGATGGGTTTCGCAGGATCTCCTACTCGCCTCCGGGATCCCCAAAACGGGATTCCTTCATTTCGAGAAGCCACAGGGGTGTTAGCCTTCCCGCAAACATGTCTAGTTCAGGATTCAACAGAAAAACAATTAAACAAAAAAAATCTTCGAACCAATGTGGAGCCACGGGACAAAATTCCATTGTGAAATTACAGGGACCGCTACAGTATGGGATTCGATGTTGGGTTTAGGAGGGCATGTGAGCAGTTGCGAAAATTCCGGTTGTTTATTCCAACAAGGAACCAAGATTGTCTTATGGTAATGTTACTGCTGGTCCTGTATGCATGCCCAGCCCTAAACCCTAAACCCTAAACCAGTTGTACATCTGCAACAAACCGCAGAGCAGCAGGTGAAGTTAAGATCAGATGCAACATTCCACCTCGGTGGAGGCGGGCTTCAGGGTTTAGGGTTTGGGGTTTAGGGTTTAGGGTTTAGGGTAACCCCCCAAATATAAACCCCTCTATGTTACAATCCTTTGTATGGGCCCCCTCAAAAAGGGACCTTGTTCTTTTTGGAAGCGCCCATGAGAGCTGGTCCATCTTCAGGCTGAGGTTGCATGATAATTCTTTACAATCCCCATATGACCTCTACATAACTCCTAAACAACCCTGCATAAACCCCATCAATATAAACAAATATACATTTTTTGTTTATGTTTGTATACATCCCAATACAAACGCTATGTATTCCTAATAAAGCCTTGTAGAATCCCTGTAAAGCCCCTATACGTGTTGGGGATTAAGGGGGTCTTGAACTTAAAAGACCGACAGACACTGGCCTGCAAGATATGGGTTCTGCAAAACCTTAATCCCTAACTATTTTTATTGTTGGTATTATTATTGGTATTATTCTTAATATTGGTATTATTATTAGTGGTATTCTTCTTATTATTATTGGTAACCGTGTCTAGGGTTTAGGGTTATTCAGGTGCCGGGGCTTTTGGGTTTAGGGGTTCCTTTCAGAGAAGCATGCTAGCAGAGTGCTTCTCTGTTTTGACAGGACACAAACTGACCTTGGTTAGTATTTTGGAGTACATAAGGGGGATGACCACAAACCGTAGGCGGGAACCATTCGACCCTACTTTGAAATTTTAACTGGAATGGTCCAAGACGCATGCCTCTCTCTTCGTGTTTAAGCATTCCATCGCTAAGGCAGCTGGTTTGTGTGTTGGTTTGGGGTTTGGGGTAATTCGGTCTTTTGGTGTGACTCCTCAGAAGTGGAACGCGCAGTTGCAATGACCCCTGAGCTGTCTTCGCATGCACATGTGATCCAGCTGGATTCCGGCAGACCACCCAGAGACCGGATGCAAAAAGGCTATAATTTCAATGTCCGAGACAGTAGCGTTGTGATTTTAAGTCCTCTGTTATGCACCGCCCATCTTCCCCAACAATAGATTTTTTTCTATAATCTGGGGGGGCTTCCCCAACATGTGCTGCGCAATTACAATCGATAAAGACGTGAAACTCGGTAGTGGGCATAAAGCTGCTATTCGTTTTTGTATTAGTGTCAGTACCAGTATTACCATTCTCATTAAAATCCATTCAAGCCCTAAATGAGTAATCCAATTGGAAATCTATCCAAGGCCGTTAAACCCAAGTAAATGCAAGTAAGATCTAACTACAATACAATTAGTTAACAAGTCAAAATTAACTAGAAGTCTACTAAAGCGGTTGAGATGCAAGCAAACGCAGTTAGAATCAAATTTCAATCAGTTAAAACCAATTGAAGAGCTAATGAAGGCCACCTTCACATCTAACTACACGCTATTTAACATCAGTTGAGTCCGATTCGAATCAATTGAGATCTAATTCGAATCAAAGTAGGTATGCTTAAAATCTATTTAGAACCAG
>CAJNIZ010009377.1:3212-13464 GCA_905231905.1 Symbiodinium pilosum
CACAAAAAAAAAACACAAAAAAATGAACACACAAACACGTTAACAACCTTCAGTACGCTTTAAAACCTAAACAATAATAGACACAATCTTGTAAAACCTCAGTCCTTTAGCTGAAGTGCGCAGGCCATCGGCTGACGCCCAGTCAGCGGCCCCCTGCAGGAGTGGCAACCTCAATGGGGCTGGGGCTGTTCTAAGGACATAGGGTTTAGGGTAGAGGGTTTANNTTCAGGGTTAGGGTTTAGGGCTAAGGCCCCCAGAAGAGGGTTCAGGGGTCTAGGGTTACTGGCGCTAAAGGAGGTCTAGAGTTTTCGGGTGTAGGGTGCTTGAGAGACGTGGGGGCGGGACCCTAAACCGTAAATCCTAAACCGGGGGGGCAGCGCGGGAAGTTATTTGAGTTCAGTAGGGACATACAAGGCTGAGATAGGGATTAGCGTGGGCACATTGTAACAAGCACGCCACACCTCGACCCAACTGGTGGCTATAAATGTTGCACTCTCTTTGATGATTAGTCCCCCCTAACAATAAGGCCTCCAGAAGATTGGAAATAGGCGTCCCCAATAAGGCAGGAGAGTCTCTGACAAAACTGAGTGCAACATTATGGGCTATTAGGGTCACTTACGGACCATTACGGGTGCACATAGGCGTCCCTTTTGCAAGTCTAGTATAGTCCCTAATATATTCCTGAATAGGAACCCATGTCCATTGAATATGTGGAAAATCCTGACCATAGGTCATATAGGAAATATTCCCAAGTTGGCTTTATGTCAGGTACAGCCACTGCACGTAACCCAAGACCGCTACACCCCTAAGTCCAAAAGCCTAAGAAGAGCCTGGTTACAAGGGATGTCCTGAACAACTTGTTTCTCTGCTTTTTGAAAATAGACTCCCAATAATCAGCCTGTTTTCTCGGATGGGTTCCAAGGCAGATACCTAACCCAAGGCAGGGTTAAGGGTTTAGGGCTTCTGCGGCCCGAAACTCGCCTAAAATGAACCCTAAACCCTAAACCCGTAAGGCAGATTCAGAACCCCATTTCCCGGGCAGGTAAACCTGGTCTAATGAAGTTTGGGATTTCGGGTTTAGGATTTAGGGTTTAGGGGACACTGGAACATGAAATGGAAACTGGGAGTATGTAGCGGGTGGTAATTAGGTAGGAGAGGACTTCTGGTACGCCTCGCCTCCAAAATGAGGGCCCCAGAATTATCCTATGGTTCGAGCCGCAAGCTCGAAGCTCCATCACCCTGAGGCGATGCCTAAAGGCTCCCCTACGTAATCTTCACACCGCCTGGTAATCTTTATGCCGCCTGGTAATCTTTATACCGCCTGGATCTTGCCCCGGCTCAGTAGCTGTCGGATAATACCTTTGAAGATTACTACCGCCCTTATAACTAAGTGACCTTGTTGTAGATTGTTGTTGCGTGGGGGCAGTACTCAGAACATGACTTTAGGGTTTAGGGTGCTTAGGGTCATGAACCCTACGCCCAAAACTTTGCCATGCTGTCTGGAGGGTTTCCTATCTTATGAAAGACTTTAAGTTTGTACCCTTAATGTTTGTAACCCAGGGTCTGGGGTCCCAAATATCCTTTTTCATGGCCATATTTCCGTGGTTTAGGCACCCAAACCCAGGGGTGCAAACCCTAAGGGTACAAAGGACAACTCCCTGATGAACCCCTAAACTCTACACCCTAAACCCCAAACCCTATAAAGGGGTTTCCTGTCCGAGGCCTGAACATGGACGCCTCTTCAGAAGATCTGAGAGTTGCCAGTCCACACCCGACCAAAATCCCCGCGGAGTCGCGCGTTTGAGGTTTAGGGTTTATAGGATTTAGCGGTTCAGAGTTAGGGCGTATAGGGATTTAGGGTTTACGGGCTAGGGATTTAGGGTTTAGGCGTTCCAGTGCACACGGTGGCTCCCTACAGGGGTTCGGAGTTCTTTGTAGATCTAGTGTTGCCCTCAGGGCAATTCTTTTTATGTAGTCATAGGTTGGGTACTGCCCCCACCCAGTAACAGTCTATATTAGGGGTCTTATTAAGGGCTATATATAACCATATTATGCTTATTCTCCAACTGTTCCTGCCTTTGGGGATAACAGGGTTTAAAGGTCGGTCAGATGGTCAGAGACTGGCTTTTCTTTTACCGCGGTAACCTGTCCCCCCGCTGTGTACGTGGCCTTGGACCTTCTAATCCTTTGCTAGCCGTGGTGGAGGGTGCTTTGTTTTCGCATTTTTTTGGTGCTACAACTGAAGCTGTCTGGAGCAAAAAGTGTAAGTTTTTTTTGGGGTTTAGGTAGATTTTGATAAATACCGAAGCTGAAGGACCTATCCCGCAGCAGCAATCCAAGGGGTTTCTCATGGCATCACTAACTAGAGACTTTCCACCTTCCACTGTCAAGGCATAGGATGTGACTCCCGCGGGTGTCTGCCTAGCGTGGTCGCAACTTCCCACTGCGGCTCACAGAAATCATGTGAGCATGTTTCACCACACATTGTGGGGGAAGCCTGTTGGCTTTAGGGTTTGGGGGTTTAGGGTTTTGGGGTTTTAGGGTTTAGGCTTTTAAGTTTGAGGGTGTAGGGGCCATCTGTCATGCATGCTGAGTATCGTCACCATCCTTTATGTCGTCCAATTCAATTCCACTGTCCATGCTTGTTTTTCGATTTGTTTCTGCACAATTTCACCCCTAAACCTCGTATATCCCTAAGTAGCCCTTCTGAACCCGTAAAAGGAGCCTTATTCCAATTATTTAGTCGCTTACAGCATACAATTGCCGTCTATGACATCATCCCCAATAGCCTCCTGGAATTTAGAACAATTGTTGGGGCTTAGGGCTTACATCCTTATAAACCCAAAACTTATTGAGTGGCTATGAAGGAACTAAGGTTTACGATTTAGGGCTGCAATTGCGTGGATGGTATACGGGGACCAGATGCCTACCATCTATCGTACCCCATATCAGGGTTTAGGGCGTACTTGCTTAACAGTAACCCCAAACCCTAAGCCCTAAGGCGTACTTGCTTAACAGTGACACAGAGTAGGGGAGCCCATAGTTGAGCCACACGATTTGGGGTTGGTTCTTTCCGATTGTGTAGAGTACTGCTGAACACTAAACCGCAATATAGATAAGTATAGTAGAGTATGCGCCAGAGCCCTTGTCTAACTATGCAGGCTGCTACAGTACCTGTCGAACCCTCAAGACCAAGCTTTGGATGGAAGGTGTCGGGTTTAGGTTAGGAGGACCCCCCACCCTGTAATAGTGGTATAATCGGAATATAAGAGGATCCTGATATCAACCCTATTATCCCCTATAATCACTATTACTGGGTGGGGGGTCCACCTAAGGTTTAGGGTTTAGGGCTTGAGTAGGGCAGAACAGCCTCACGTCTCAAGCGTCTGCAGAATGCAGAAGCATGCTTGAGCAAAGCAGCCGCCGTACGTGTGAGAAAAGGGCTCATGCCTAACCCTTGCAGTTCTTCTTCGTACTTGGAGGTTTGGGGGTAGTTATCAGAGATTATAAGCCAATCATAAGGGAGCATGTAGGCGCTATATATCGGTTATATATGCGTGTAAGACTGTAAGACATGGGCCATCTTGGGCTTATGTAGGGTTTAGGTCAAGTATCACTCAACCATACCTTGTACTAAAAAAAGAAGTATCCAATTGAAGCCATATTAGTTGGGGATGGACCTGGGCTTATGATTGGGCATTGTGTACAATTATGATTGAGCACACTTGCCTTGAAACTCCAAGTAGAGGGATGGCAAGAAGAGCAGGCAGTGGCGTTGTGTTTGGAGCCAAGTTGTGCGCCGAATACTTAGTGTGTCTACGCTCCCACGAGCTAACATGGAACCCCCCCCAAAAGGGTCATACAAACATTATCGCTTCTGAGGTTCATGTTTCTCTCCTCCTCCGAATCAGTATGAAAACGCCCCACCCTCATCATCAGATATTCCCCACACATCGCTGTCACGAGGGCATGTGCGGTATGCAGAACAATCCTTACATTCGCTAAGTGAAGGTGACTTAGCTAGGGTTCAGAGAAGGCCCGCACCCTCGGGTTGATCACTACAAGCATCTCAGGCAGCACCCATGCAACAGTCCCCGCCGACGAGCGCAATACCGGTTGAAGGGCATCCGTCTCAGGCTGCGCCCGAGGCGTTTGGGCATGCGGATCCGTTTTCAGGTTTTGCCAGGGAGCCGTGAGGCCTTGGCGTGCTAAATCTGGCTGGCTTCTACCGTGGAAGCTCTCCTGGCCGCAGAAGCCGCAAACGATGCGACAGTCAGAATTTTAGTCGAATGCAAGACAAACACGACAAAAGCCTGAAGGGCAAAATTGTTGCGGACCACCATGTTTGCAAAAGCCGGATTCAATGACATTTGGAGCACTTTAGGAAGCAGTTATACGCTGTAGCGCATTCGAGAGCCGCAACGGTCCGCTGCATGGACAAGCTTGCATTCTTGTTGACTCTTGCTACTTTTTTCCTGCATCGTCCTATCAGAGATGAATCAGAGGCGCAGGAAAGCGCCCCTCTGTCCCCACAGAGGGCCCAGCAAACCGGCAGGTCCGTTGCCCCGCGTTTCTGCCAGAAACAGCAACAAGCCCGCAGCAGACCGGAGAGTGATCGAGTACACATTCTCTCAGCGGCAGCACATCTTTGCGTCGAACAACGAAAAACAATGGCAAACAAATGGCCACACGTGCGACCAGTCACGGAAGCATCGGGCAGCATGCCCCGTGCCAGCATTGGCTTGCACGTTCCGATCGCGTGCAAAAACACGCCCTAGCGCAGGGCCACCAAAAGGCAGCAGACATCGCGCGGACGAGGTGGATCCACCTGAGTGGGGCATCGGGTCCAACAATGCAAGCTGTCGCTGTTGCCAGCACCGCCAGCCACCGCTGGACATCGTTGTCACCTTTAGCTATGCGGCGCAGCGGTGGCCTCCCACGGTTTATCTGTGGTATTGGGCACAGAGACAGCTGGGGCCGTTGCAAAGACGACGAACTGGCAAGTTGTACCTGTTCTGCAATCTGCCCGGAAAAGTTCTTGTGGACCCCATGCCAGCACTTGGCGGGCACTGCTCAGTCTGATGATTTCATGGTTATCCAGTTATCCATTCCCCCTGATATAATACCCACCTTGGAATATTAAACAGCAAATGCAGGGGTCTAAAAATCCGGAAGACTACTTGAGCAATTGGCAACATACTACCGTTAAAGGGTGCCACCTGTTACTGAATGAGAGCGGTTTTGAATTAATTTGGGGTAGGACAAGGAATCCATCCAAAGGAATTTAGGATCCCTTGATGTCCTCGGTATGTTTTAATTGTTTTTTTTACATGTAGTTTTCATTATGAAATTTATAGCGAAATACAGGCGAATTTAATGTATTCCGACTCGACTTTCGTTAGTTGTAGTTAGAGTTGGTTCTAATATGATTTGACATAAATCGATTTCAATGGAATACTCAATAGATTCTGGAAAGATTTCATTGCGGTTGAAAAATGATGTTGATTGGCTTTACGAGTAATTTCGATCGGTCTCTACTTGGATTGAGATCAGGCTTTCAAATTAGAAGCAGCCTTACTCATGTTTTCAATAAATAAGCCTCTCAATTTTAGATACTTGTCCGGGGCCTGGGATATTTTGTATTACGGCGGGGGACGTCGTTTAATACAAGGAGGAAGGGATTATCGGGAAGGGGTTTGGATTAGATGAAAAACGGTCGCACTGGCACTGTCACAGGTTGGGCGGGGTGATTTTCAGTCGCGTGGGTGTTGGGGCGATTTCACCCTGCAGAGAAAGGGGCCCACTGCCAGTACTGTCGTTTTCCAGGTGAAGATCTTCGTTGCAAGTTTCGCAGACTGTGTTGACGCGCGAACACGCAGCTTGGCATCCACATCCACATGCGCTGGTGTCGGAAGCACGCATGGTGTGGTTCGAACATTGCAGAACTATTCCATACGGCAAGAAACTCTGTTTCCTTAGCTGGTGCAGCTTCATTCATTTCTTGAGTCGAGGCCGTGTTGCCGGACCGTGGCCATGCATTGCTAGTGCTGCAAAGTTGTTTATGCATCATGCAGTTCTTCTTGTTCGGCGTATGCTGCTCTGCGGTGGCGTGGTCATCCTGCGAGGAATCGTGTGCAGCACCAAGTTGCGCTTGCCATTTTTTTCGCGTGCATGAAGCACGTCACTACGCTCCCAATCCAATCGTTGCCGGGCTGCTTGGGCACACTAAAGCAAAGCCGGAGCGTTTATCCGGATCGATTGTAACGAATTGTGGTGTCGATGGTTCACGCGTCTCCCTAGCATGTGAGGGAAACATACAGCGTTAAGCCAGGCAGGCAAATCGCATCATGCCTGCAACGCGCCAACCGTTTCGGTAGGCCCGGCGGCCGAAATTATTGAATGGCCAAGCCATCGCTGTGAATCCAGCGAATTCAATTGCATAATGTTACTGTTACATGTTGGCACCATCCTACGTCAGTTTGTCCGCCGGCATGTGGTTCGGCTGAACGTGGTGAACTCGTGGTGACGCGCTCGTCGTTTTTGTGGCAGTGTTTGCGATGGCAAAATGTCATTTGTCAACATGTGACGTCGACGCTACTCATTCTAGTTTTCGAGCGTTTCTGGCATTCGTTCCGCTGTACAGTGATGCATGTGTTTGTGTTTGTTTCATGTCATGTCCAAAAACGCACGTTTTCCGTAGTGAGCATGCACCGGACTGCAAACATATTTGTTTTTCTGCCATATTTTCCCGTTGTATATACAACAAGAGAAGCAGGCAACAACATGTTTATGCTACCGCATGGACCGGAAGGATTGTTCCGACGGCTGTCAACAATGTTGCAGAATTTTGAAAATCTGCAATTGGCCAGCACATTCCAACAAAGGCATTTTTGGTTGGAACTTTGATCCTTGAGCTGTCTTGCATGCTGGCAGAGGCATCATCAGGATTGTTCCCGTGACCACAGCCTCCGTTTTCGGGCAGCCTCCATAGCTGCCAAAATGAGATGTTTGTGTTGCCAAAGCCTCTGCTTTCCGAAAGCATCCATGATGGCTGACGACACATCGCGTGATCAATGATTACGCATTACTAAGTGCTGTCGCCCCAAGGCATCCACGCCTTCCAAAACAACAACGGGCGACCACGGCCAAAACAACGTACACATTCCCACGGCATTCGTTATTCGAAAGCGCCACGCGGCGCCAAGGGAAACCCGCAATAAACGTGTGTTTCACCAGCGTATACCAAAGCATGCCGTTTCCAAGAACACCACGCCGGAGATGAATAACTTGGCGTGTGGCTAAAAATGCATCCGGAGCATCCGTCCTGGCTAAGGCAATGACGTTCCCAGATAAAGAATGCATCCGCACGGACCAGCGTGCCCTTCCCGAGAGCATCATGCTGGCCAGGACAGGTTGGTTAAATGCGGTAATTCCAACGATTCCGACACAGCTGGTGTTGGTTGCGTCACATGTCCGAGGAGTGTGGTAAGTTTTGATCAGCATTCGGTGCGGATGAGACCATTGAAATTGAGGGTGCAAGGAGTGAAGATGATTGTATGTTGATGGATGTTTCATATATGTGCTGCGCACCGGCATGCTCAACACCTGTTGCTTCCATGTGCATCAAGCGCGTTGTCCTTTTACTTTGCGCGTGTGTTTTGCATGTTTTGTCGTGCTTATATGTCATGTTGATGGCCGTTTCAGGACACAACCTTCAATACATGCACGATTTCAGCTGCCGCGTTTTGCTCCGATGCCACAACCAATGCATCATCGGCACACACCTGCTCATGGACGTCTGCTCGGGGGGGGGGGGGCGGGNNAGGGCTACAGCTGTGCGAACGGTCATCATCATGATGGGACACCGCTGATGTGTTGATTCGACGTGTTGATTGGGCTCACGCTGTGTTTTTCGGTTTTGGCATCCCCGTCGATTTTGTTTTCGGACTCCAGGCGCGCAAATGAAGGCTGCAACGTGAAAAACATGTGCGCACCCATTTGACCATGCAGACGTGCTTTGAACTCACTAACCAGAATCAAGGCTCTGTGATGTGGACGCTTGGACACCTGATGTCCCAAATCATGGGGAGAGCTCGGGGCCACCACTCCAAGACCGCATGGCGCATTACTGTATTCCATGCAAGGACACTTTGACGGTCACCGTGCTTTACCCTTCGCTGGCCGGCAAACCCCGCAGAAAGCTTTTGGCAGCTTCGTGCCAACTTGCGCATGTTCATGTTGCCATCAGTTTTGACATTCCATGTCCCGCTGCCGCTATAGTGCTTGGGTACCAACATGTACCGACAAGAAGCATGGCCAAAAACGGTGCGCCCTCGACAAAAATGCGGGCACCATACGAACATGCTGTTGTTGCGCTTCGGCCAGCGTGGTGATGATGCTTCCTATTTCACTAACACCGCAGAGCGGAAAACTGAAACTGAAAAATAATATCGCGTAACCCATTGAGGATCGCGTGGCGCCTGGACAAATGTAAGCGCAAACAGGATGAAGGCAGAGAGTGGGTCAGGGGGTTCGCTGCGCTGGTTCGGGCCGGGCTGGTCAATCCGGGGCAAAAGCACGAAGCTTGCAGCCTCCGCGGGGGGGGGGGGTCGCAAGACCAGTGGTATGTAGATCTGCAAAAATGGGAACAGTCTGGGCAGTTCATCCTGCAAGTCACGTTTGGGCGCAATTCGTGTTGGACGAAGGCCGGGCCCCCAATTTTCCCCGGTTTCGCAATGAGGCCAAGGATCCCCTGTTGGGAAGGGGACGACAACCGTGCGCCAGTCCACGCCGTGTCCCGCCGAGCGCATCGAGGTTAGCGATGTCCGATGGTTCTTCGCCTGCCGTGAGCGAGCCCCTGGTCGAACAAAATCAGCGGTTCATCCGCCGCTCCAGAGGTTGCTACGCGGTTGATGCATCGCCGCGCTCCCCACAGCAGCTTAGCACATCTTTGCATGGGGCAGCTTGCCAGCACACCCCCCCACCCCTCCCCGTCTTCGCCGGAACATACGAGGTCCTGGCAATGGCATCATGGTGACCGGCCAGGCCAGCCCACACAACACACAATGCTCACAATGTCAATTCGTTTGCCGCAGATGCTGCAGCCCGTCGCTCCGTGCCGCCTCCGTTGCCTTTGACCAGACGTCGGGGAAATGGGTGGGATTCCGCCCCCCCCTTTATATATTGTTTTCAAGGGAGGGCGATATGTCCTTTATTTCTTATTTCCTCTTTGTCTATATGGACGTGGGTGGGGGGGTGGGTCAAATTAAAACGACTATTTCCGCAGTTTTTGTTCATGCACTGTGAGGGATTTGTGTTTTTGGGCGACATGGAAAGCTGCCGCGGCGCATCAGCAACGCCCCACGTGCACGACATGTCGTAGTGTGTCAGAAACGCAAAATGTGGAGAAGAGCAGGGGCCTGTGGTGCACCAGCAGCGCCCCACGCGCACCACATGTCGCGCCTCTACAAACCCAGGGCGGGCCGTAACGGAGGCGGGGGGCTGCCATGGGTGCAGCGCCTCCCCATTGATAACCCTGCTGTACCTACCAACAACAACAACAACTACTACTACTACTACTATTATTACTACTACTTCAGCAATGTACAGGAAGGGAGAAACAAAAAAACACACACACACACACACACACACAGAGCTAGAGATTGAAGAAGCCAGAAAGCCAAGCCACAAAGATTACCGTCTGAACAGGCGTTGCACCCAAACCAGAATAAATTGGTTTGGATGCTCAAAGAGATTCGAAATTCGGGCTGAACGCATCCAACGTAATTGTGTTTGGGTGGCAGGGCCTGAGAACGCATCCAAACCAGCAATACACTGGTTGGAGTAGTCAAAGCACGGGTTCGCAGAGAGAGAGAGAGAGTCAGGTCTGTGAACAACCGTGGGTCACGGTCAGAGACTAGTATATGTATCACACGCATGGTTGGTGCTCAAGTGAACCAAGGACAACAACAAACACAACATCAATGAATACAAACGCACAACCATACGAACATGCACTGTAGCACCGTGCCATGGGCGTGATCAAAGAAAGCTAAAGGCGCGTTTATGTACAAAGAAGTTGCACTCAGACTTGCTGCGCTTCATCTCTCGCACGCTTCAGCAGCAATGCAAACGCTGGCCACAAAATTGATGTTGTTGACCAAATCTCGGGCAGTATTGATGTTTCGGTCGGTAGAGAACAACGTGTGCAAATTAAATGCATCGGCATGCTGGGAGCTCGACCTCCAACGCT
>CAJNIZ010009379.1:0-13461 GCA_905231905.1 Symbiodinium pilosum
CCCAAAAGCCCTAAAACCCAAAAACCCTACAACCCTAAACCCCTAAACCCCTAAACCCTAAACCCCTAAACCCCTAAACGGTTCTAGTCCCTGCAGGACCTCCCGTATCGCACGCCCAACCAGACTTTAACGGTCAGCACGCTGGCCTTCGAGAATGCCGACTTTAGCTCGCCACATGGACTCACACGGTTTAGGGTAGGGTTTAGGATTTAGGGTTTCTAGGGTTTAGGGTTTCGGGTTTAGGGTCTAGGGGGTTTAGGGTTTAGGGTTTACTGTTTAGGGTTTAGGGTGTTTAGGGTTTAGGCTTTAGGTCCGACTTTAGCTTGCCACCTAGACTCACCCGCAGGATTCCTCAATCTGGGGTTTAGGGTTTAGGGTAAGGAACTTCAATTAAGGTATTAAAGTGAGGGTACATAATGAATAGTAGGAATACGGGTGTATAGTAAAATATTAAATAGTAGGGTTTCCTTGTGATGGTAACTTCATTGAAGTTCCTCAACAAAACCGGTAGTACAGTGATTTTGGAAGTTTGGAAGGTTGCTGTGACAAAATCTCCCCTAGATCCAGAACTAGGGTTTAGGGTTTAGGGTCTCAACTCCAAACCCTGAATCCAGGCGTGACGCTCCAAAAGTGCTGTCAAAGAAGGATGTTAGGATAACCTCAAGAATTGGCTGAGACCCGCTGCAATGGCACTGCCTGGGGGACCATGAAAGATGTAATTCTAAGCTTCTGGGCCCCAGCAGGTCTAATTTTAGGGTTTAAGGTTTAGGGCTTTTGGGTTTGGCCCTACACCCTAAACTCTAAACTCTAAAGCCTAAACCATGGCCTAAACCCTCAATCGAAAACCCCAAGCCCGCAACCTCAATCTTAAACCCTAAACCCTAACCCTAATCCTTAGACGTTATGGCCATGTTTTCCCCGCGTGCCGTGAACGCTCAAACCTCGAGTATCTGCTGCTCTACGTTGTAATCAAGGAACTTGAGCTGCTGTAATACAGGGTTGGGTTTTAGTGTTTAGGGGTTAGACTTTGGGGTTTGGGGTTACTATAATATGGAAACCCCATGATTTACAATATACCCATAACATGGAAATTTAGATTGAGTTCTTGAACAGCAACCCAGTGGAGCTGTCCCAGCCCCTGAAATCAGCATCCAATGAGGGCTCTGCTGCAACCCTAGGGGGTGGGGCCCCAAAATTAAGGGTACCTCTTTGGGGGGTCCCCATAATAAGGATTCTAGTAGTATTTGGGGGTCTACATTGGGGTCCCCTATTTTGGGAAACTACCTGGCACTTAAGAAGGTGGAAACTCTAGCTGCTGGATCTATTGCTTGCTTTTATTTACTTTGGGGAACTGTTAAACGCCTACGCTTCTTCTAAATTGATCTCGCTTCCATCACACATGTCCCATGGAGCGAGGTCTAGGGAAAGCAGGATACATATGGTAGCTGATTAGGCCTCTTATGAGGCCATAATTTCAGAACCCTAGATTCTAAGCATTTGAATCTAGGTAAGCTTCAGGTGGGTAGCTTCACGCAAATAAACCTTGCATATCCCTTGTACAGTCCTAGTCCTGCCCCATGTAAAGCCTTATATAAGCCTCATGTAAGGGTACCCACCAGGTACCTCCCCGCCTGTAGTTTCCCATAATTGAACGCCCAAATGCCACAGGTTGATGTCACACCAAAAACCAAATGTAACTCCATACTCGGAGGTTCAGGGTAATTAGATCCCGATTCCAGCTATACTTTCTTTCCCAGTTCTACACCCCCGAAGTCTCAAACGTAGCTATAACTAGTTTATAAGTAAGCTTCAATTAGGTTTCAACTGCCCTGAAGCTCCAAGTAGTGTTCACTTCAAGATTCGTTTAGGGATGTCTTGAAACACCAAGCTTCCTATTCACAACCCACCAATGGACAGCAAAAGAAGCCTGCGGCGAGCGGTATAGCACAGATAGCGTTTGTAAAATGCTGGTACACGTTTGACCTTTTTCGTGTCAGTGCAATCCTGGCGTGCTACAGTGTGGCAATCTCTGTTGGCCAGATATCTACATCCGTGAGCCCCATAACTCCTCATTTCACGTTAGCCATGACTTGGGTACTGCCCCCACTCAATAACAGTTGGATAATAATCATAATATATTTATATATAGCCCTTAATAGAGGTCCCTTAATATAGACTGTTACTGGGTGGGGGCAGTACCCAAGCCATGACTTCTGATGTGGATCCAGTCAGACAAGGCTCACGGCGCCCTTTGCGGCTCAATTTGCAACCCAAGTTATTATTACCTCTGCGGGATCGTATGCCTTCGCACCCTGGCGATGATATTACGGTCAGTGTCTAGGGTTCAGGGTTTAGGGTTTAGGGGATGATGATGCTTGAGCTATAGTCCGAACTCCTTAAAGGGGGTTATGTAGGTGATTATATACGGGACTACTTTAGGGGTTATTAAGGGCATACTAGGAGTTTAGACTACAGCTCATCTGTGTTTTGGCGAATTTGCATCAAAGGTCTCCCCACATAGCCGATATACGCTACAGGGTTTAGGGTAAAACATAGGCCCCATACAACCCCTAACTACACCCCAAACCCCCTAAGCCCTCAAAGGTGCCATGATTTTTGAGAGTGGCCTTTGCTGGGTTCAGGTTGCTCTTATTTTTCCTCCCCCTAAACCCTAAACCCTAAACCCTTAACGGTGTCGGAGAGTGCAACCTTGTCATGGTCCCTACTGGTCATTCCCTGAAAATAGTTTTCAGTGTCTGTTGTCTATACCTGGGCCCCAAAAGTATGTAAAATAATGGCCTTTTTGGCTATTATTCTGGGTCTAGGGCTATTATTTTACATACTTTTGGGGTTTAGGTACGCCTCAAAACCAGCTGGAATCATGATTTCTGCCAGGGGTTCAGGGAACTTAGAGCCTAATCCGCTATTCTTTTTTGCTCCTTTCCCCTCCCGCTTCAGGCTGCGATTCTTAGGAGTTGGGAACCCTTGGGATGGTAATGGTGGTCCGGACGATCTCTAAGGCCACGCGGTTTAGGGTTTAGGGTTTAGGGTTTAGGGTTTAGGGCCTCCAAACGACATGTTTTAAGACAAAGAGCATCATGAATGCCTCGAATGCCAAGCAAAGATCTCACCCCAGCATGGTTCTCCCCACCCTAAACCCTAAACCCCAACAACCGCAATCAACAGCCCTAAGCCCCCAAGCTTCTAGACCCACACCCCACCCTAAGCCCCAAACCCTGAGCCCTAAACACCCTAAATCCCAAACCCTGAACCCCCTAACCCAGTAGAATAAATCTGGCCTGAGTTATGACCAGACATTAGTATATAAATGTCCAGGCCGCAGGCTACTATTCCCCTCTTTCTGGTAGTCCGGGTTGATGTCAAGGAACTTGAGTTACTATGGAGATATAGGGGAAGATTGGTACTTTCTCAAAATGGGGGGACCCCCATATAGACCCCAAAATGCTATAATGCTTACTACAGGGACCCCGAAAAAGGTATCCCTAGTTTTTGGAAAGCCCCATATGGGCAATAGCGTTTAGAGTTTAGGGTTTAGCGCTTAAGTTCCCAGAATACGGGTATATAGTAAAAAAGCGGGTTTCCTGTTATTGTATTAATTCATTTCAAGTTCCTTCGCAGCCACCCAGGAATAGGGTACCTTAAATCCTAAACCCTAACCCACAGGACCCATACCACCGTCATAACACCATTTGGGGTTTAGGGGTTAGGTACATTGGTACTGAGCAAGCCCTTGTTCCCTGTTTTTTGGGGGCAGGGCGGGGGTGCGAAAGTTCTTCGTAGGACAGGTTGTATTCGAAAGGGGTAGGCCTGTTTTAGTTTTAGGTTACTGGGATCCTAGAATTAGAAATACTACAGTGATGGTTGTGGGACGGCATTGTCATGATTAAGGGGAGGGCAGTACTGCACGCCAAAACATGGCTTTTGTCAGGAGCAGATGCAAGTTGGAGAGTCCATGAATTCTATGATTACGAGATGTTGGCTGTAGCTCACATCAGTCCCAAGGAGCTGGATTTTCGGGACGGCGCGCGTCTGAGCCATGGCAATGAAAACAAGTCCTAATGGTACTGGTACTAGTCAAGGTAATGGCAATGGCAGTGGTGGTTGCAGCAGCAGCGGCGGCGGCAGCAGCAGCAGCAGCAGCGGCGGCGGCGGCGGCGGCGGCGGCGGCGGCAGCGGCGCTCGTGGTACCACCCGCTGCATTAGCAATAGTGCCACCAGCAGAACCAGCGGCAGCAGCTGCACCAGCACTATGTATGTTAGTATAAGCACTGGTAGCACTAGCGGCAAAAGCACGACCAGTCAGTAGCCGTGGCAAGCGCAGCAGCACCAGCACTAGTAGCAGCAGTAGGAACAGCAAAGGCTGCAGCGTTTTCGAGGCTTCATTGATTTGGTACGTCCAGGCTTTGGGGATTCAAAGATGCGGTGGGTTTGAGCCTTCTCGGTGGCGCTGTGGAGTCTCAGGGCTTTGAATATCTGACCTGTGGTGGAAAGTTAATCTTTTAGGAGTTTAGGGTGTTGGATTGAGTCTCTTTTGCTTTGCTAGGATGTACTCTGGGTTTTCAGGGTTTTCTGTTCAAGGCCTCAGGGCCCGACGCTTTTCTATCCGGACGGCTGTTCATGCAGGCGTTGCCCAGGCCCTCCCAGTTCCTGAATTTGGTTTATAGGCCTTCTAATAGTCCCCTCCCTCTGATATTGAACCCCCCCCCACCCCTCTAATATTAAGTATTAAATAGATATATACTGCAATGGAATATTTGATAGTAGGGGTCTGCAGGGGGCGTTTTTATTACGGCATGGTGGATACGTTGAGGCCATGACGGTGGGTAGTGTGGAGGGTGCTGAAATGTGCATTAATCTGACTGCATAGTTTTGGAGGCTAGGAACCGGATCCAGCACGCCAATACGGATTCCAAGCCAACAGTAGATGTCGAGAACATGGCCCACAAATTCAGGAAACTCAGAAAACAGCCTAGGAAGTTCAGCAGCATCAACGTCGATGACCCGCCGATTATTGTCTCTCAGCCTTGCAAGTGCTTGAATAGAAGTTTCAGGTTTCTGTCTGGGGTTTAGGGTTGAGTAATTTGAGTTTAGCGGCCACCCACAGAGGAAAATGGTAACCCATGTGCAGACAGACATCCATGCAGGGTCCCGTTGAATTCGGGGATGGCGGAGTTTAGGGGCGCACCATGCGCGGTGTAAAACAACCTTCGTAGCTGGGTAGATCTACTTCTCAGCTTCCTATAACCCCACGGTCGCCGGGTTTAGCTACCCATACTTTTGGGGGGAGCCAAGGAGCTAGGGATAGTCTATATCAATATAATAAGGGGAGCTAAAGAGCCCAGAAATCTCCAAAACCATAGGGGAGTTAGGGTTTCAGGGTCTGGGGTTTAGGAAACTTGGCAGCTGGCAACTGATGGTGTATGGAACTGAGCAAGCGCGGCTTGGGGTTTCAGGGCACCAGGTTTCACCGGTTATGACCACCAACCCCAGTGGATGGAGTAAATCTTGCAACGCCGTATATACATACATATATATATAATATATATATATATACATCGTAACCCCTAAGCCCTAAACCCTACATATATATATATATAGATATATATATATATAGATAGAGGGTTTAGGGTTTAGGGTTTAGGGGTTACACCCTCTACACAAGGATTTAGAGCATGGTGGGGGGTTCCCAAGTGGTGCAAGATCCACACCTTAATAAGGTCCAGGGCACCCCATACCCAGGCCTTTCGCAAGATCTAGAAAGTTGAACCTCTAGCTTCAAAGCATTAAGCTGGATCTACTTTCCAGCTCTTGATACTTATCGTAGATAAGAAGAGCCTAGAGATTGATATTTCGGTAACTTAAGCCCTTAACCCTGAATCTTAAACCCTAAATCCTAAACCCTGAACGCAGTTCAGGTTCAGGCTCGTATCTGAGGTCTACAGGCCATGTACAGCCTTTTTGGGTTCAGGGTTTAGGATTTAGGGTTGAGGTTTCATGGCTGAGGTTTAGGGAAATTGGAAAAAGCTCAGACAGCTTGCACCCAAGACCAGGAAGCGGATGGAACGATTTCAGGCACCACTTCTCACATCCGCACCTCCTCACCAGCGCATCTTGCTTCATGAAAGAGGTTTCGGAGCTAGCTTTCAGGTACCGCTAACCCTAAACCTTAAACCCTAAACCCTAGACCTCTAAAGAACAATTGTGAGCAGGGGATGGCGTCGTTTACCATTTGCGGGTAGCGACTGGTTGTGGTAGCGATAGACATAGGAGGAAAAGGAGCAAGACGAGAGGAAGTAGTCGCAGTGAAGTAGCAACAGGGAGGGGGTTTAGCGTTTAGCTGGCAAGGATGTGCAGCTCACGGTGCAGGTCCCGATTTCATGCGTAGCTCAGTTTAGCGCCAAGGAGCCCCGGTGTATTGCAAGAACAAGGACCGTATGAGCATCAGTTAATCGCCATAAGGTCCTGTATTTTGGGGGAAACGCGGTAAACAAATTCCTGGTATCAACCGTGGAGGAGCGTCAAGGGCTTCACAGCACGGTCTGAGATGGCATTCCCTGATAGGCCTCTACCAAATCCTACCACTTAAAATGCTTTGTGGTGAGCCCTTTTTGAGTTATAGTTATAGTTGCCTTTTTTTTTAAGTTTTGGCAGAGTCGGCCTAAATTCTCTGATCTTAGCGTCGGTGTTACATTCTTGAATGTGCAGAGATGGTTCGAGCGTTCAACCTAGATCCTGAACAGGAAGTAAACGCTAAATCCCAAACACGGAGTCCCAAATACTAAGCCCTAAACCGCTTAAACGCCCAAACCCCAAAAACCAAACCCTGTTGAATGAACCCTAGTCAGTGAAACTCGAAGCCAAAGCAGGCCCACTTAGCCCTCCTAAAGCCCCTTAGCCCCACGATTTAGGGCTTAGGGTTTAGGATTTCTGGCTTGGGGTTTAGGATTCCTGGCTTAGGGTTTAGGATTTCTGGTTTAGTTTAGGATTTAGGATTTATAGATCAGGGGTTGGGACTTAGGGTATGAAGCTAAAGATTTAAGGTTCATGGTTTGAACTCACGTGCGGAGCCAATGTCAACCCTGGAGCTTTACTGAAAGTGTCCACTTGGCTGAGCAGTACCCAGACCCCCAAAGGGATAAAAAAGTTAGATCCCCTGGAACCATATGGGAAATTATATAAGGATTATATAGGGGGTATAAGGGGTCTATATAGGGATCTAATTTTTAGATCCTCCCAGGGCTCTGGGTAGCCATTTTTTGGGAGTGTTTAGGGCACGTGTCTTGTTTAAACGGTTAAACAGTACCTATTTTTGGGAGTGTTTATAGCATGTGTCTGAAAGTACGTACCTCAGACCCTTGAAGCACTTGCGCCCTTAGTATCGAAGGTACTTTGCGTCTGGGACCTATGGGCTGTATATTGAGTACTTCAACGCCGGCAACGGAAATGCTCTTCTGAAGCTCCGATATAAAGGCCAACCCACCTGGAAGGTTTAGGGTCTACTTACTGGTGCACTAAGGGGAATGAATATAGGAACTGTTATATGATAAGCATCCACTCTTGTCCCCCCTCAGGCACCAATAGGGTTACGGTTTGGGGGTTCGCCGCATCACTGCCAGGTCCGCAAAGGTATTTTTTAAGCATGATTTCGGGTGAAACGCATGAAGGGCTTCCAGAACTATCAGGAATGATTCGTAGTCAGGTCCCCCAGAATCCGGCTGTAATTTCCCTAGATTCTCTTTATGGAGGAATCCCATGTGATAGTCGGTGGCTCGAATAGTTGGGGTTTGGCATCTAAAGCCCAGGTCCTTGTTGTTCAGGGCCATGACCCTTTATAGATACATATAAGACATGTGTACATATGAACATACATACGCACATACATACAGACATACATGCAGCCAGGCCTGCATACAGACATACATACTTCTCCTTATGTATCTCTACGTTTCCTTCTGTCTCCGTGCCTACGAAATCCAAAGCGCTTGGAAGATGCTCTGTCGTGCCGAGCGAAACGGGTCCCAAAAGTCTAAACCCTGCAAAACCTTAGCCCGGTAATTAGACCCTAAACCTTTGAACCCTAACCTCTGTAAACCCTTAACCCTGAACACTACATACTAAACCCTGAACCCTGCAAACCCTTAAGCCTGAACCCTAAACCTGCCAACTACTCCTCCAACCCTGTGGATACTGAGCCAGGAGGGTTTTGGGTTTAAGGGACTAGGGTTTAAGGTTTAGGGTCTTGCGAAGGAAACCTAGGATTGGAAGGCTGTGGTAAGGTTCTGTCTCCAATAACACCCCCCCCCCCACCCCTCTAGCGAGGATATTGGTTTATTCGAAGGTGACGGGGGGGAGGTTTTCATTGGGGCGAGGGGATTAGAAAGGTTCTTGTAATGTTCCACTACTAGTACCTGCTCCAACGATTGTTCCATGAATTTAGGCCGCTATAGCACGCTCTAAACCTGAACTTTGCTCTGGGTCTTGGGTGTAGGGTTTAGGGTTGTGTGATCCGGTTTTGGGCACCCATGTTTGGCTGCAAAGACTTGACATGAACTCTCAAAGCCCACAGGCAATTTGGGAGAGTTTTTCCCGTAGATGGTTGTAGTTGATACCATCAGTCGTACTGCTGACGGACAAAACCTTGCATGACCTGTACACACAACTTCCTGGTCAGTCCACTGTTGAATGCACCGGGAGGGACCCCTAATCCCAACTTTAGACATAAAGCGCACGTTGCGCAGGCCCCGACACGTCAGAAGCCTGGGAAACAGCTCCTTAGCTTCCGGTTGAGGTTGAGGATTTAAGCTGTAGGGTTTAGGATTTAGAGTTTAGGATTTAAGGTTTAGGGTGGGAAGGGTCCAGCTGATGGTTTCTCAGAAAGCATGGTGCTCAGGAGCCAACATCCAACGGTTATGTGAGCTATAGTCTAAACTCCCTAAAGGGGGTTATATAGGGGATTATATAGGGAATTACTATAGGGGTTACTAAGGGGGGTACTAGGAGTTTAGACTATAGTTCATGTGGGGTCGACATGCGCAGTTTCTCTTTGGACGCATGAGTCGCGTCAGTTCTTGGAAACGGCTGCGCTGCCGAAGCTTCAGTCAACAATCCTTGTTGCGAGCGGCCGGCTGTCACCTGCTTAGTCGTGGCAAAGCAATGCACAAGAATGAGGTGTGACTTTGACAGAGCTTCCCTGGTTTATAAGACCTTAAGGGTCCAAGGACCCAAATAATAGGGTTTTTTTGGCTCAAATACCATGATGTTAATGGTATTTGGGCCCTAAAACCCTCTTATTTGGGTCCTTGGACCCTTAGGGAGAGTTGCACGTGTTGCGGTAGTTCTGTTGTTGCGCACTCTAGCTACAGATGCAAGTCAGGGCCATCCCTGCTTAGAACCCTAAACCTTATGGAATCCTAAATCCTAAGGCCTAAGCCCCATAGAATCCTAAACCCTAAACTCTGCAGAATCCTAGACCCCAAACCCCAAGCCCTTCAACCCTACACCCTTCAGCCCTAAACCCTCTCTTGTGAACATCTCAGGTGTGCGAAACTTCCTCCCGCTGCACCACACTCAGCAGCTTGTACTGACTCAGCTAGGTTACCCTAAACCCTAAACCCTGAGCCCTAAGTTGAGTTCAGTAATCCCAGGAACTGCTCCTAGTGACTACGAGGAACAGACATGGAACTTGCAGTAGTAATCATTATCATCCCTCATGGTTACCATGTAGAGACATCACATACGCCTTACATATGACGCCCCACGGTCCCTATGTACCCGATGTACACCCGTTGTATAATCTCCCACCATGGGAAACGTCCCTCCTATACTTCAAACCCTAAACCCCAAAGCCCTAAACCTCTAAACCCTAATCCCCTAAATACTAACCTGGTACCCTAAACGCAAAACCTTAAATCCTTAGCCCTCAACCTTAAGCCCCTAAGCCCTAAACCCTAAAGGTCCTAAAGTAGCGAGTGCGGGGGGCCTGTGCTTCTCACAACCCAGCCTGGCCCATGTGGGGAATCGTTACCAGAGAGCTCCTGGCATAGCAAGGTGTGGGTTGAGGGTGAGCGGTTTAGGGATTAGGGTCTTAGGGATTAGGGTTAAGGGTTAAGGATTTACGGTTTCGGGTTAAGGGTTAAGGCTTAAGGGATTAGGCATTAGGGTTAAGGGATTGGGGTTAAGGCTTAAGGGATTAGGCATTTGGGTTTAGGGTGAAGGGTTTAGGGATTAGGCGTTTGGGTTTACGGATTAGGGTTAATGGTTTAGGGTTTAAGGGTTTAGGCATTTGGGTTTAGGGATTAGGGTTAAGGGTTTAGGGTTAAGGGTTTGTTTGCGGATTAGGCATTTGGGTTTAGGGATTAGGGTTAAGGGTTTAGGGATTAAGGGCTTGGTGATTAGGCTTTAAGGTGTATGGTCTAGGCTTTAGGGTTTAGGGTTTATAACGGACAGGCCGGCCTAGCAGATTCTACAAAATCTTGACACAGGTTTTTCGAAGACGAATAATGATTCAGGCTTCTACATTAGTTAGCACCTTGTAAATAGAGAAGAAAGGATAGCGTCCCTATGTATAAAGGTCTCTGTAGCGCCTTCTGGACAGGGGTAGGGCCCTAAACCCCAAAGCCTAAACCCTAAACCCTAGCCTTAACTAGGTTTAAACTTCGTTGGGGATTCGGGGAGGCTACTTGGACTTCAGAGTACTTCTAACCGACTAACTTGGGGTTTAGGAGTTAGGGCTTACGGGGCTGAAGGTTTAGGATCCCAAAGCCCTAAACCCTAAACCCCAAATAAACCTCTAGTGTTTTTTGGGTTTGGGGTTTAGGGAGGGTACCGCAGTAAATCAGATGCCTTCTCCTCCCGCTTCTCCTGTAGTTTACAGTGAGCTATTAACCCCTAGGCCTTAAACCTTAAGCCCCTGAACCACAAATAAGTTTGAGACTGGGTCCCCTAAACCCTAAACTCTACAACCTTAAAGCCCTAAACCCAAACCCCAAACCCCAAACTTCAAACCCTAAACCCCAAACCCCAAACTCAAAAACCTCAAACCTTACCCCTAAACCCTAACCGCAAACCCCAAACCCAGACCCTAAACTCAGACCCTAAACTGTGATTAAGACCAGGCCCACTCCAAGCCCCAGAGTCGCTCGGTGGACAATTTTCGGAACTTCCCCAAGTTGGGAGGTATAGCCCCCCTTAAGTAGAAAGAATATAGGCTTTAGGGTTTAGAATTTAGGGTTTAGGGCTTAGGGATGAAATATGGGGTACATGGGGATCTTATTATAATGGTCCATATTCTATCTACTTAAGTGGGACTATACCTTTAAAGAGAGGATGTAGGGGTCATTTAGGGCTAGAGAGGGATATACGGGGTTTTGGATTTAGGCATATGGGTCGGGGGTTTAAAGTTTAGGGTTTGGGGTTTAGGGCTTCTGTTTGGGAGAGGTGTTGGTGCTTTGAGTTTAGGGTGCTTTTGTTATGTAGTTTGGGGGGAGGGGGGGGTTTCGAGTTTAGAGGTTTTCGAGTTTAGGGTGTTTGGGGTCTAGAATTTTAATGGTCTAGGGTTTGGAGGCTAGGGCTTAGGTTGAGGAGCGGCGGGGAGAGAAATAAGAGTGCTTGCTAACTCCAACCTTGCAGCAAGGACCCGAGAACAGGCATGTGAGCCATGGTCTAAACGCCTAGTATCCCCCTTAATAAACCCTATAGTATTCCCCTATATGATCCCCCATATAACCCCCTTCAAGGAGTTTAGACTATAGCTCATGTGGTGGTCAAAAAATCTTCATCTTCAGGGTAGTTGGGGTTTATAACCCCTATACAGGTCCTTTAAGCGGCTGAAAAGTTGGGTTATAAGCCCAGTTATGAGTAGTTTCTAAGTCCCTTAGGTCTCCCAAGAAAGGATCTTCAAAGTACATCTACTGCACCTTGGATGGAGGGGTTTATGAAATGATCCTTCCTCAGAACCCTAAACCCTCAACCCTAACTCTTCCTTGTTCATGTATGACATGTTTTGCTGGAATGGAGGGGTGAGGGGCCGAGTCTGAGAGTGCTCGTTAATCTAAGATCCTTACAATGGGCCCCTGGCGCGTTTCCTGGGTCTTAACTATGGGCGGTGTATAAGATAGATAATAAGTATATAGGGATCCTAGAATTCGAAGCCCATACTAGCTACCCACAGTTCCAAGCTTAGACTGATGCTCGTCGCGAAAGATTTTTTGGGGTGCTGTGTGCATTGGGTTTAGGGTTCAGGGTTTGCCCCGCAGCAGAGTCCAACATCCTCAATTTTGTGGGTTTAGGGTTTAGGGATCATTGCATCTAAGCCAAAAAGAAAGTTTCTGGGAAGGGTCAAGAGCTCAACTCAACTGTAGTCTCCATGTTTGTAAAGCTTTTGATGACTGTGTGATAGTTGATACCCCGGCGTAGGAACCCTAGAACAGTAAAACATTCTTACTGCTTGCTCCCGGAATCCCGACAAGCCCAAAAGCTAAAACCCTAAACCCTGAATTGTTAAACTCTCGAACCATAGACCCTGAACCCTGCGACCCTCAAACCATAGACCATGAACCCTGAAACCCTTAAACCCTAGACCCAGGACCTTCAAATCCTAGACCCTGAACCTTGAAATCCTTAAGCCGTAGACCTGAATCTTGAAACTCTTTAAAACCCTAGACCCTGAAATCTGAAACCCTTAAACGATAGTCCCTAAAACCTAAACCCTACACCCTGAACCTCTAAAGACTTGCAAAACCTACCGGAAGCGCTGAACTTTAAGGTTTAGGGGCTTAGGGTTTGGGGATTTAGTGGCTTGGGGCCTTGGGTTTAAGGGTTTAGGTTTAGTGTGTAGGGCTTGAAACCCTCAAACCATAAACCCTAAACGGAGGCTCACTCTTTTCGGCGACATTCCGCTTTACCTCGCCAAGAACGCATCTGAAGCCTATGATGATCCTGGCTCCCAGTGTTTCTTGTCATTACTACTATTAGGGTTTAGGATTTAGGGTATAGGGTTGTGGATTTAGGAAGTCCTTCATCACTTCGAGCCCCACGCGGTTTAAGGTGTAGGGTTCAGGGTGTAGGGCTTTCATTCCCCAGGTATAGACGAGCTGATGCAAGATGGTGTCCATCCAAGGTAGGTGCAGTAGGTGTACTTTGAAGATTTGAAGATCCTTTACTGGGAGACCCAAGGGACTTAGAAACTACTCATAACTGGGCTTCTAACCCAATTTTTCAGCCGCTTAAAAGACCTTATAGGGGTTATCCCAAGTATATGTAAGGTTCTAACCCCAGTTCTAAGTAGTTGTCAAGTCCCATGAGCCAAGTCGTAGATCCCAAGACCTAAAGCCATAAACCCTGCCCCTTACATACCCGAAATCACAGGGACGCGTTGAAATGCCGCTGCGGGGGGTAAGGGTTTAGTTTAGGGTGCTCCAAACCCCAAATCCTGAGCCCTAA
>CAJNIZ010009380.1:35191-55116 GCA_905231905.1 Symbiodinium pilosum
TCCTTGGACCCTTAGGGGAAGGTTTGATGACCCGCGGCAATCCTTCTGGATCAACGTCGACACATGGCAGGTCGCGGCGAGACCTGCCTTTGCTGCTCTGTTTCCCCGTTTATTTTTGTTGCTTTTCGGGGCGGTATCTGGTATAGAGCCCTAGGCCTAAACTCTAAACCCTCCGCGGGCGGAGTTTAGTGCATATATAGGGTCTAGGGGTTTAGTGTTTAGGGCTTAGGCATAAGCCTCCTTTACAAAATCTGAGCCCGTGATCCGAAAGCTAAAGCCTCCAGCCCCAAACACCGCAAAGCGTTCCTTAGCTTTGGAGAAGCAACTTATAATGTAGGCCTCTTATCAAGAAAGCCCATTCTTTGGAGGGGAGTCGGACATGGCATCTTGAAAAGGCAGGTTTCCCAAAAAGGGGGGCCAAATAAAGATGTGTATGGAATCTTCCCTTAACCCTAAACCCTGAATCCTAAATCTTATAATATGTGGTGGTTGTCAAAATTATGGTCCCTTTTTGGATCCCTATTACAATACGGCACCTAATATTTAGGGTACCCGAAAAGAGACGATAATTTTGACAACCACCCACGTGGAGATTGTGAAGGTTCCCAAAAGTAGTTCCGTAGGAACGAGCCTTGGAGCAGCTCCCATGCCTGTGTCCTTACAGAATGCGGGTTGATTGGGGTTTAGGGATTTTGGACTTTAGGGTTTAGAGTTTATAGGGGTTTAGGAGTTTAGGGTTTAGAGATTCAGGGTTTAGGGCTTAAGAGTTTTTGGATTTGGGGTTTAGGGTTTAGTGAGTGTACCCTGGAACCCTAAAGCCGAATGCAGGCTCGTGAGCTATGAAGCCAAAATCAACTCTTAAAGCTTGAGTCCTAAACCATTGGCCCCTGAACGCTAAGCCCTAAACTAAGCCCTGAATTCTCTTAAGACTCTACTGTCCTTAGGAATTCTTTTGTCTTGTAATTATAGTAAAAACCCTAAGGAAACATTAAAATTACCATTTTTATGATAGGTCTAAGGAAACTACAGACGACTCCCGGAGTCCTATGTAAAAGGAATGTTCTGAAAACAGCGCGCCGCGTGGTGTAGGGCTTGTACCCCTAGAGTATGCCGATCCTAGCCCGAAACCCCAAACCTTGAGAGGCCTAAACCCTGATCCCTGGACCCTAAGCCCGCACTACCCTAAACCCAAAACCTTGAACCCTAAACCTTAAACCCTATACCCTAAGCCCTAAGCACAAAACCTTAAACCTTAAGCCCTAAACCTTAAACCCTAAACCCTGAGCCCTAAACCCAATATAACCCCAATATCACCCCATTATTGAAAATATATAGTAGTTTCCATTTTCTTTTCCATTATCCCAATATAACCCCAATCTAAACCCCAAACCATGACAAGGCGCTGTTGGAGTTTCAGCTCGCCTTCGACAAGTTCGGCCGATGGGGCGGGTGACGTCCTCGGGGCAATTGGATTTTGGGGTTTAGGGTTTATAGGGTTTAGGGGTTAGGGTTTAGGGTTTGGGCTTTAGGGGCTTTATAGGGGTTATCGAAAAGAACATGGAAAGTACTATAGCATAATAGGGTATATATTGAGAGTATGTAAGGTTTTGGGGCTTTGGGGTTTCTTGAGTTTTGGCTTTGAGGGTTCGGGGTTTAAGGGCTTAGGATTTTGCGGTTTGGCTTTAAGGGTTTGGGCTTTACACGGACAACTGCCTGCATAAAGCACCCATATCCTAAACCGGCAGTAGCCTATGAGGCCTGCTTTGTCTTTTTTCTTTGTTTTGAGGTAGTTATAGGGTCTAAGGTGTAGGCGATCAAGGGTTGTATAGTGTTGAGGTTGGGCTGCAGGAGTGGTGGCGCCTGTTGCTACAGGCGTTTAAGCCTTAATTAAGTTGCTTAGGGTGTAAGAAGAGTGTGGAGACGCTGGAGTCTTTGTATGTGTGGGGGCCCGAGGGCCCAGGCTGAGTTCATAGGTTTGGGAGTCTTTGCTCAAGAAGCCCCTTGATTTCAGGGGGCCGAACCCCAGAACAACGCAAAGAAGGGCCCAAGGGTAGCACCCTAAACCCCAAATCCTAGAGCCAAAACCCTAAACTTCTCCAGATATCCATGTGGGAAGTCTTTGTGTTGATGTGGCCTTTCTCCCTTCACTTCATGGACTCGAGGCATGGAAGTGTGTTGAAGGTTTAGGCTCTAGGGGTTTAGGGTTGACGGTTTTGGGTGGGAAGTTGGGGGCTTAGGATTGAGAATCACAGGGCTTAGTTTATGATGTTGCGCATGCGTTTTCACACTGCCGGTTCCAGGTTGAGGTAAGACATTCTTGCTGGGGACCACTTAAACCTTAACCCCAGAATGTCAAGGCAAGCCTCTGGTGACGTGCAAAATCATTGCGGTACAAGACACAAGGCAAACAAAGGACCAGCATTTTCGCGACCTACCACATAGAAAGTCTGCAAACCGTTGTAAGATCAGGCCTCACTGTCGCGAAACAGCCCCTCTACTTCAAGGTGCATGGGACTTGGTAATGTAACGGGGCTTACGATTTATAACCCTATTTACAACTGGGCCAACTTACACAAGTCCAGTTAGGGGGATTCTGAGTAAGGTTCTAGGCCCAGCTAGTTACCATGCCCCATGAATCTTCCAGCATCTTAAGCCGGGTTGAACACACAAAGAGCTCATGTAGAGGGCATCCTCGGGGATACTAGCTTGAAGTGGTTGCAGAGGACGCAATAGTGGTTTATACTAGGGTTTAGAGTTTATTGTTTAGTGGTACTAGGGTTTAGGGTTTAGGGTATAGTAGGTTATCTGGATCAAGCTGCCCAAGAAGGACAACGAGATTTGGTAGGACGCAGACAACATTTGCATGAGCTACAATCTCAACTCCTAGTGTCCCCCTTGATAAGCCCGATAATGCTCCCCAATATAGAGGCCTATATAAACCCGTTTAAGGCACATAGCAACCCCAGGTTCTGTTTGCATCTGGAGTCTGCGCCGAAATTGAGGTATGCACGGCAGCCGCAACAAAATCTTATAGACCCTCTCGCTAAGCACTAGAAGCCACTAGACACTCTAGACCCTAAACTCCTAAACTCTAAACCCTAAACCCTAGGCTATAATGGGTCCTAAAAGATAGCCTGATTTTCAAACCTAGGTACCAAAGCGTGCTGGGTGACGACCCTGTGAAGTGTCAAGCTCGGTCTGCTTACGGGTAGGGTTTAGGATCTAGGGGTTTAGGGTTTAGGGTTTGGGGTTAAGGGTTTAGGGTTCGAGGTTTGAGGTTTAGGGGTTGAGGTTAATTAAGGGTTTAGGGCGGAGGGCTTTAGTGTTGGGCTTTTTGGCTTGTGGTTTTTCGGTCTTAGGTCCGATAATCCCGGGTTTAGTCTCTCTCCCTGAAGTAGCTGGGGCTCCAATTTTTTTGGGGGGGAGGATACCGCGTATGGGGCTTCTGATGAGTCAAAAATTCAGGGGTTAAGGATGTGTGTCCTAAATCCAGAAAGGCTTGATCGTGGCGCTTACAGAGCGGAAAATTGGGTGTTTTGAGCATTTCCATGCATCATTTTCGGCGAAGGCTTAGGAAGCAGGTAGGTACACCTTACAATTTTGGGGTTGACAGAAACCGGTCTATGCTCCCACAGGCCTCTACCTGGTAGAACTCCGCAGTTGGAGCATGGAGGGTAATAAGTCGTCCTTTGAATTTTAAGCGGTTTGGGGTTGAGTTTCTAGTCTGCCCCCACCCGTCCACTGTCTATTCCTTTGTACCCTTAGGGTTTGTAGCCCCGGGATGCCTTGGGTTTGGGTCCCTAATACCATGGAAAATGGCCCTTAATAAGCGTATTTGGGGCCCAAAACCTAGGGTTACAAACATTAAGGGTACAAACTTAAAGTCTTCGAGTCTATAATTGGGGTCGTATGAAGGCCCTAATATGCTCAGAACGTATTTCTACTATCCAACTGTTACTAGTGAGGGCATTACTCAAGGATTAGGGTCTAGTTGCCCCCCTCTACCGGCTCCAACAAGAAAGGATTGCAAAAATCTTGGATATTCGGCTGCCTGTTTTTGGAAACTCATAAGTCTAAAGCTGCAATCCCAACAATGCGCAGTGCCATGTCATTCTTGCTATACTTGGCAAAACCTATACCCGGAACCCTATACCCTAAACCCTCAATCCCATATAAACTTACCATTACCTTGGGTTCCCCAGTTTCCTTAATCTCATAACTTCAAAATGTTCAAATCTGAAAATTCAAAATCCAACCCTAAACCCGAAGTAGTGGTAATACACCCTAAACCCTAAGCCCTAAACGCGAAATCCTTTGCAAGCTTCTGAGGAAGGAGGACGCCCTGGAATTCTGAGCTGTTTATCGGTTTAGGGTTTAGGGCCTACGCTTCTCATACAGTACAAAAAAATGCGTAACCCCTATGTACAAAATGCTCCAAACATTGAGGTCATGCATGAACTCTTAGTATGAGCAGTAGCACTTTGGGGAAGAGAATGGTCTAAGATTTCTTAGGGTCTGGACTAGGGGCTAGGGATGCTAGGGTTTAGGGTTTAGAGTTTAGGGTCTAGGGCTTACACGGCTTGTTAAGGTCAAGGGTTGGATTTACTACCAACAGCCCATTAAAACATGCATGTGAAAGCTGCCAAGGTTTTCTCTGAATGAATGTGGGACCCGAAGAACGGGAATCCTCAAACCTCAAAGGGGGCCTTAGGGTTTGGGTTTAGGGTTCAGGGTTTGGGGCCTTAGTTGTTTATTGGCGTCTGACGTGTGCACATACTCAATAATTCTTGCCCTAAATTTAAAACCCTAAACGCTAAACTGCTAAACACAAAACCCTTATAGGTGGGGGCATATTTGATTCTGGCCCTAGACCTGACTGTAAGGGTTCTCCCAGGTCTGCGGGTAGCGCCATCTTCTTTGGCCAAGCTACCATTGCCTCAAGCTCAACTGTGAAGATTTAGGGTTTTGGCTTTAAGATTTTAGGGGTTGAGGGTTCAGGTTGTACGTTGTACAAAAAGATGGGTCCGTTTCCATGTTTCACATGGTGGGGAACTTCCTGTTTCGGAGGTACACAGCAGGACCCGAAGCTTGTCAGAAGCACCTATGGTGGAAGTGTGGCTTGTTGATGTTCACTCTCTGTGTGTGTGAACTAGAAGAGGTTTTGGCATGTAAAAAAATCGGAAACCGCGAAGGGTATAACCCCAAAACCCTAGGGTTTAGGGTAACCCCTGAACCGTAAACTCCTGAACTCATGAAACCTAAATCAACTGTTAGCCCTGAGCCCCTGACCCCTTTAGGGTTTAGGGTTTAGAATTTAGGACTTAGGCTTCAGGGTTCAGAGTTTAGGGGTTTGGGGTTCAGAGTTTAGTGGTTTTGGGTTTAGGGTTTGGGGTGTAGGTTTTTTTGGGGTGGCGGCTTCAAAGTGTAGGGTTTTTGGGCGGAGCGTTTAGGGTTTGGGGTGTAGGGTTTGGGGTTTTGGGTTTAAGGTTGGGGTTTGTTTTGTTTTGTTTCCAGTCTAGGATTGTGGATTATCTTCCGTGTCTGAACATACTCGTATACTAGCCGGCGGTCACGGCCTAGGCAGGCCGAGGGGGTGAATTCAGGGCTTGGGGTTTAGGGTTTAGGGTTTGGGAATTAGGGTCCAGGAAATTAGGGCTTAGGGTCTTAGGGTTTAGAGATGAGGCATGTACCAGCATCTTACAAACCCGTCGCACCTACACACGGTTGGAAATTGAGTAGGCAAACTATGAAACACTGGTGTTACATGCAGTAGTACTTTTCAGAAACTATAGGATATTACCTGGACCCTACACCCTAATCCCTAAACACGCCTCGATGTCTACTTTTTTGGTGTTATGCCCTACAAAATGTCGGGCAACAACCAAAAAAAGAAAGACACCCAGGGTCCAGGTAGTTCTTGCCTTTCAGCTACCCGCCTGTATAGAGGGAGCCTCTGTACAAAGTATTGGGCAGCCAACCCTTAACCCTAAACCATAACCTTGAACCCCAAATACTGAACCCTAAAAATTAAACTGTCAACCTCCGAACTACCAAGCTAGAGGTGCTCTTGACTAGGGCCTAAGCCCGATGCCCACGGGTTCGGGATTTGGGGTCTAGGGGTTGAGGTTTAGGTTTTTTTTGAGTTTAGGTTTTAGTGGTTTTGGGTTTAGGGGTTTAGGTTTTGGGGTTTTGTTGCTTGTCGGGGTAATGCCTGACTTGTGTCAGGGCTCTAACCCCGAGCCCTCAAATTGGCACCCTCTAACTATGATTTGAGCCCCCAAGCTCACACCCCAGACCTATCGCATGATGATATGGTCCTGGTTTTGCGGACAAATAATGGGAACTCGGCTTTATATACCCTATAGTTACATGGCCCAGTAGCCTACTATTTCAGTAGAGCCCTAGGGTATGCCACTCCTTAAATGATGGTGAAGTTTCATAGTGCCTTCAGCCTAAACCCCTAAACCCTAAACCTCTAAACCCTAAACCCTAAAGCCTTAAACTCTAAACCCTACATGGTATGTCATGGTGCCTGCAGCCGATGTCGGAGCCAGAGCAGTGCAGAGGAATTTAGAGTTTTGGGAACGGTTGGGTAGGCTATTGCAGGGCCTACTTGAAGGACTTAGTAAGTAGGTTGATAATGGTGATAACTGGGGTTATTACATGGATTATTGGGGTTAGATGTTAGAATTATACTTACTCAGCTTGCATGAATGTCCAAGTAGTAATTACGGGTATCATAGTCCTATGTTGCATTCCTAGTACAATTCTTGAACAAGGTACCTCGAATAGCTTGCCAAAGAACAGGGGCAACAGTTTAGGATCAGTGCGAATTGGTGCCCGCCCCTGCGGAACACACTGCAGGTTGCAGGCCGGTCTAAACGCGCGACCAGCGCGGCGACAAGAACAAGAAACAACAACATAACATGTAGGACACGCAGCCGTGCATCCGATACATCAAACTGGGTGCACGCAGGTGCTTCGCTAAAGCTGCTTCGCGACCGCTGAAGTCCCACCATGCCTCAATGGCAAGGTCACCGTGCCATTCCGGTTTACCAAGATCATGCATGATTGGATGCACCGGCGGCAGTCGCCCTTGAACCACGTCCATATTTATCAAGCTCATGAGCGATTAACATCAAAAGTAGCCTCCTGTAAGCTATCCACCTTACTGGGCTTTCTTTAGGTGGCACCCCCACCCAGTGCTAGCGACTATAAGGATAATAGTCATTATACTAGGGTCCTCTGATATTCACCATTCTACCATTATTGCAGGGAGGGAGGGTCCACCTTAATGGGCTTCTGGTATATGTGGGTGTCAGAGCTTCATGTTTTGCCGTGGCCGCCCTGACATTCTTGTATGTCATTAAGGAGTTGGGTCCTTTTGTTTATTACTACCTGCAGCTTTTCGCCTCGAGGTCCAAATCCTTAACCTTTCTTGAAGGGGGCGTCGTAAGTATACATCTCACCCCTAGAAGCAATACAAGAACCATGGTTCTCTCCCTTATTCACCTACTTACTACCTCCCCCAACTTCCAATCCTAAACACTAAGCCCTAAATTGCAAGCCTTCAACGCAAAACCCTGAACCCTACAGGACCACCTGGTACCGTCCAGAAACGCTAAGGCTGCATTGCTTGCTGCATTCTGGTGAGCGGCGAATGAGATGCTCGGTTTGGGGTTTGGGGTTCAAGTACTCAGTATTATATTATACTTTAGGTTGGGCCCCCACCCACTAATAGTGACCACAAGAGGTAATGGCAATTATATTAAGGTCCTCATATATTCCTAGTATACCACTATCAGTGGGTGGGGGCCCAACCCAAATTTTACTCCAACAAAACCTGTACTGAATTTACTATTGCCCGAAACCCAAATACTCATTTATTGGGTACTTGGGCCCCTACGGTCTATGTTCGCGACTTATGCCTTAGGTTTTAAAATGAAGTATGGGTTATGGATGTCCTGAAATAGTTATGGCTGCCAAAACAATCTTTTTCTTCTTGGGGTAGTAGAAAGGAAGCAATTATGTTGAAGTCTGTATAGTTAAAAAACCGTAGACTGGGCAAATCCCAAGTCATGGAAGCCAATATCCCATAGAACCTAGGCCCCAAAACCTTAACCCCAAACCCTAAACCCCTAAGCCTAAACGCCAAACCCTAAACCCACAACGTTAAACCTTTAAGAAATGTCTGCCAGAGACAGCAGGCAGTACCAGCATGTTTTTGAAATTCGTATCCCTATCTAAACAAGGCTGCGCATGGCCCCTGAGGGCCTGCTGCTGGTCTAAGTCAAGGGTTGGGTTTAGGCTGTATGGTTTAGGGTTAGGGTCTAGGGTTTCAGGTTTAGGGTTGCTTTTGGCCAGCTGTTCAGCTTTTCAGCATGTCAGAAGCCGAACTTGCTTGCTGCCAAAGGTTCTGGTGAGCCCAACACTCCACAGACTCCATCCAAACCCTAAGCCTTGAGAGCAGGTTGTTCTGGGGCCTGACAGCTTAAACATAAAAAAACCCTGGGCCTTTAAGCCCGTACGCCAACTAAACCCCCTCACCAAAACGCACCCAAATGCAGGGTGAGAGTTTCGGGTGGAACAAACCCCTAAAACCTTGATCCCCAAATTAACGCCCAGACTCTAAACCAAGACTCCTAAACCCGAAGATTGGATGAATGCTAGGGATCCTTTATACTTTTGTGGGTATGGGATTCCTTGTATTTATGCAGAAGAGGATCCGTTTTTCTTCCTAGGGTAATGTGGACTAAGTAGGGCCATAAATGCATGGATGCTGGAGTTGGCGACTTGTGGCTGTTGACTCGCAGGAGCCTACTACGAAGCGTGCCAAGTTGCAAAAAGCTGCGGTATCATGCAGAAACATCATGCAGGGGTTTAGGGTTCAGGGCGTTAAGTTCCAGAGTTTTAGGGTTTAGGGCTGGGTTTCAGGGTTTAGAGACTTGCAGTTTTGGGTTTATATAGTGTTTTGGTCTAAATCTGGGTTTTAGGACAGTGTAGCGTGTCAACGGGAGTCACAGGCTTCACTGAGGGATTTAAAAAACCTTAAACTGTAGGAGTCTGTACCAGGAACTGTGGTATTTTTGGATGTAGATCAGGGCCCTGAACCCTGAACCCTAAACCCTCATCCCTATAGGTCATCTCAACTTCTTCATGTGAGCTGTAGTCTTAATTTCTTAAAGGCCTTACATAGGGGACTACTTAGGTGAAGGGAAAAAAACTCAGTGAGGGGGATACTAGGAGTTTAGACTATAGCTCATCTCTTGCAGGCCTAGACTTGATATAGAAGCATTTGTGAAACCATGTAGCAGGCCTCACTTTAAAATCCCTAGCCAGTACATAGGGTAAAGGGTTTAGGGTTTGGGATTAGGGTTTTGGGTTTGGGTTCAGGATTCAGGGTTTCGGCTTTGTGTTTAAGGTTAGGTGCATACCCCAAAGCCGGAAGATCCTTCCATTGGGATCTTACAACTCTGAGAAACGCATTGGGAGACTAGGGCTTTTTCAAGGTTGAGGGCTTAACTTCGACAACCTTAGTTGAGCACCTGGGCGCCCAGGCACCTTGGTTACCTAAAGCTTAGGCCTTTGCCTTTAGGTTCAGACGCTCCTTGCTAGCTGCCCCGGTCATCCTTGCGTTGAAGCCTCCAAAGATTGGAGCCCTAAACGGTAAATCCCTAAACCCTGAAACCCTAAAGCCCTACACACTAAAACCATAAAGCTCTAAACCCTAGACTCTAAGACACTAAAGCCCTAAACCCTAATGCCTTAAAGCCTTAAACCCTAAAACCCTACTACCCTAAACCCCCCAAACCCTAAAACCCCAAACCCGAGAACCAATGTCTTCAAGCTTTGGGGCTTTGGGAGGCCTTTCTGCTGATTGGACCCACCTCCTGACAATGTCTTTGGGTCAGGGGACTTCAATGGGAACCCCCGAATTGGGAACTCAAGAATAATAGTAGACATATGTTAGGAATATAATAAGGTCCCTGGTAGGTGTGGTCCTGTTATGTTCTTGCTACATGCTCGAGGTGCCCTGTTTGGGGTTCCCATTGTGATCCTTTCCTTCGTTTTAGGGTTAAGGAACAGGGGCAGGATCATAGCACATTGTCTGCCTTACCTATCCAAGAGTTACGGAAGCCTCTCCCTACCCTTTACAGGTTTAGCGTTCAAGGGTTTAGGTTTAAGAATGTTGTAACCTTTGAAAGTTTCAGTCCTATGCCTTCAACCCCTGAGCTCACAATCATTGATCTCAAAGTCCGCAGCCCTCAAGCCTAAAGCGGAACCGTCGTTTGGTGCCGGTTCAAGCCCGTGTGCTGGAGCCATTCTGATATTTCGCTGAGCCCGTAAACTTCATCTCCTTTCGCTTTGCAAAGACACATTCAGAGAGCTCTTGCACCTGATGCTGGAAGCCCATACACGCCTTAACAGCCTGGTGTCTCAAAAGCCCTGGTGTTTGAAGTTTCACAGGCTTTAGGGTTTAGGGTCCAGCTCTATGCCGGCTCAGAACTCTTACCTAATCTAAAGCTCTGAACCTGAAATCCTCTTGCCAACCCGTTATCGCAAGCGCTTAAGAGTCTGCGCTAATGTTGGCCGACGCCGCGGCGACAAGGTGCCTTGACAATTCGGACAGGTCATCTCCAGGGGGCTCAAAAGGTGGGATAAAGGCGGGTAGGTTACAGGATCTCCCTAGTATATACTCTACTACATTGGCGCTAAGTTCCTGTACCCCCACCTTCCTTTACCCCGCCTTTTGAGCCCTCTGACATCTTCATCTAAAGTCAGATGCTGTAGCCTTTGTACGCGACAGATTGCAGCATAGGAAAGTTGTAAGAAAGCTCAGAAGGTAGCCCATGAGGAAATCCATCACTAACCCTAAACCCTAAACCCCCTTTTTCCTCTTTCTGGCCTTACTCCTTGCACATTGCTTGACTGGGGAGATGTCTTTGCAATCAGTTTCTTAAAGGGGTTTAGGATTTAGGGTTGGATCTCCCTACATACGACCAAATTTGATGTAGTCTTCATTGAAAGGATCCGCGGGCCCCAGTTTTGTCGGAAGGTCACGTATGCGCCGTTTCACTAGTTCCCTCCCCGCATGTGACAAATAACAACCCGCAGTCTTCCAAACTTCTTGAAAGAGACGTGAACCCTAAACCCTAAACCCTAAACCTGAACATTGGGCGGCACGTGTAACATTTTTGGGCTGGGAGTCATTGAATGACCTAAAAGGTCCAAGTAGCCAAGAGGTTTTCGTCTTAAATCCCAGTACCAGTATCTCAATGGGTTTGAGTACGTGAAGCTCTAATATTTGTCCTTAATGTAGACCCATGATTAATAAACCCCTGCCGTTTAAGGGCCGAGATATTAGGATCCCAATAAGAATCCCTCTCAAGGGGAAGGTGCTTATTAATCAGGGGTCTACATTAGGGTTATTTGAGGCAAGCGATTACGGAGTGGGGAGCAGAACCCCGAACCCTAAACCTTCAGCCCTAAACTCTAAACCTTAAGCCCTGAACCCTAAACTCTGAACCTTAAACCTTAATCTGATTTTGTTTGCAGTCTTCAGCCAACCCTGGGGTCCAGGGCATACGTTCAGGGCCTAAGATTTAGGCCTCAAACCCTAAGCGTACAGAAATTCTAGCTTCAGGCACAAAACTAATGAAACCAATGGGTGGCTTTGAGTTATGCCAGCCCCCACAATAATCACTTTATACGACTCTAAGCCACTTATAACAATGGTTAGTTGGAGACACTGAAGTCCACTTCAAAGCCCAAACGCAAACGCCTAAGCCAAGGCCACACACATGGAACAGCTCCCAAAGCCTCCGAGGACAGGACGATACTAGTTTTGCCTCTTTTTTTTTGGAAGGGGCGGGTGACGGGTAACAGGCAATGCCGTTCAGAGGTTGAGGTTGGGATTTGGAATTTTCACGGGTGACGGCCAGTGTTTCAAAGTTGAAGGATGGAAGCTTAGTGTTAAGGGTGTGCAGTCCAGGAGCGAGCCTTGGGCTTGACTGGGTTGCTGTTAAGGAATAGATTAAGTTGCTAAAGTGAGGAAACCATATCATGAACCATATCCCCATATCATGGTAACTAAATAAACTTAAGTTCCTTAGCAGCAACCCGGTTGAAGGCAAGATGTCTATCAAGGAATGGGAAGGACTGGACGGACTGAGCTCTTCTCATTCACTGGGCTTATGCGAGTCATATAGGCTAACCCAGACCCCTGATTAATCCGAAGGATTACCAGATGCCTGACTTTGCAGATCGCAGGACCAACAAGGCCACGACGGCGCTTGGCCGAAGCTCGACATATGTTTGGTGTTTAAGGCGTAGGGCTTTGAAATAAGCGTGGGCCCTAAGGGAATATGGTCATGGGGATTATGCGGCCGCCATGGGGCTGCTGTTTTGGGAGAGCATCATAAGAGACATGTCAGAGAAAAATCCGAGTTGAGGGTTTAGATCTCAACGGTGTAGGGTGTACGCGTCAGGGTTTTGTTGTAGGGGAATTTGTGGTTACCTAGGGTTTAGGGTTGATCATGCTTTTAGCTTAGGGCTTACGTTTGGGGTCTAGAGTGTAGGAAGTGGCGCAGCTAAGGTTTCCAGGCTTGTGACGAGGCGGAGAGCTTCGACGTTGCTTGCCTCATAGCAGTAACAGAGGTTCTGGCTCGTTTATTCATAGCTGCTACGGTAGCTTTCGGCGAGTGTATGCATGTGTAGATAAATGCATGTATGGGTTATTCAGTAGCAATATTTGAGTGTATGCTGGCTGTCTTCTTGAGGCAGTCAGAAGTATTTGGGAGTTGTTGGAAATAAAACAGGTCTTGGCACAAGAGTGATCATTGGAAATAATCTTCTTTGGAGGGGGGGGGGGTCCTAATTAGAAAGAGAACCTATTCGTTTGCCTTTTGGGGGACGGGTATTGGAAACAAAATAAACCATGTATATGTCATACCTTACACTTGTTTTGCTGTTTAGGGTTAGCATCTGTAAGTAGCTGTCCCTGAAAGGAATAGTTGTGAGCAAAGAGTCATGAATTCCCTGTCCCCTCATAATTGAACCCTTTAGGCTCCCTCTGGGTTAAACTCCTTCAGGATAAGTATGGGTAGTTGAGGACAGTCACGGCGGATTTTAGGAAGGCGTAGTACCACGGAGAGAGGGGGGCGAAGGGAACTCAAGATACTCGGGGTTGAAGAAGGTCTGAGCAGAGACCGTTGCTGCATGGAGGCTGACCCTTAGGCAGATTCAACTTTCTCGGCATTGCTCTTGCTGGGTTGCTGTTAAGGAACTTAAATTAAGTTACTATATTGGGGAAACCCGATTATTACTATATATACCCAGTACGGTAACTTAATTTAAGTTCCTTAACAGCAACCCAGGAATCCTGCATCACAATCTGCCACAATCTCCTCATAATACCCATATATCATATACTCTCAAGGTCCCTGGCAGGAAGCGAGGACCCAAAACCGACACCACTATTTGTAGCAGAAGCCGGGAGAATTAGTAAGGGTTTGGGTTTAGGGCATCCCTCATAATCTCATAATCCTCCTTTCTAGCACGAGATGCGCAATGCACGATTCTAGTTCAACAGGCCGTTTGCAAACCTTATAAACACCGAAACCCGATATTAAGGCCTTAGGTGCCAAATACCATTCAGATTGCAGTGTTCGGGCCCTAAACCCCATTATTTGAGTCCTTGGACCATTAGGGAGCAGCTATTTTCACGTGCCCGGGTTCCAGTTTCTGGTTCATTCCGCCTCAACATCCTAGCCCTGCAAAATCGTCATACCGCCTAAACCCTAATCCTCAGGGCCCTCATGCCAAGTGTTTTTTGGTTTGGTACTCTTTTCAGCGACCGTAGTCCTAGGCCCAATGCCTTAGACGTGTCAACCCTTAAGGGACCGTTGTGAAGTCCTAGGGTCTAAGGTTTTAGGGTCTATTAGACTATGGCGTAGGGCGTCGGGTTTAGGGTTTAGAGTTTAGGGTGTAGAGCTTAGGGATTAAAAGCTGTTTTGTGGGAATCTAGATTTCCCTTCTGGATTAGGTAGTCCTCATTCTCATTTCTCATTTCGGGCAAAGAATCCATAGTCGGATGCAGCCCATTTGGCATGCACCTAATTAAAAGCACGAACGCCCACAGCTGCTGTATGTACTCGGGCCGACTTAACAGGACCCGGAACAGAAATCAGCGGAGCAGCGGGGTTAAGGCAGGAAGCTGCATAGTGATGTAACAGGCGGTGCCGCGACCGAAAAGCCTTCCACTGTGTAGCTGGTTCTGCCGACAAAAACAAAAGCACTACAGAAGCGAAGATTACCCTCACCCTGATTTCCAAACCCTTGGACAAAAGGGAAAGGACAGGTAGCTGAAGTCTCCCGCAATGTAGCCATTCACCAGTCCCCCGCAAGTCTGCATGCAGACGGGGGCGAACTTGCCGTGATCAAACACAACACTGGTATCATCCGTCATGAAGGTTTTGCAGAGCGCCTTCCTATGGCCAACCTTGCGCACGTGAACCCTGCCGTCATTCTCGACCCAAGGAATGCCTTTGTTCATCCGGAACGGTACCTGGCTGACCCGAACCGTATCGCTCATGATGACATTACCACCCTGCCAGAAGGCACAGCAGGCATTGTCAGAAAGCTTCGATCCCACGCAGAGCATGGGCTTGAAGATGGTCTTCATCACCTGAGTTCGATTGTTGGTGCCCCGGCACAAACAATGCGATGGGCACTGATTGGTACACTCCCCCTTCCAACATCCATACTTCCAGAGCGTCTGCATCTGCTTTTGGCACATATTCCCAGTCAATGGCAGCAAAGGCCGAAAAGCTTCGCAGATCACAAGACTGGCTTCGCATGCGTCCACATTCAGCGCAAAGGTCTTGTTAGTCCTCATCCTGTTCCCTAGCCAGTCCTGGTCAGGCAACGGTTCCCAAATGCCTCTCCATGCTGTAACGTTTTGGATGTCACTAAGCGAAAGGAAAAGCTCACGACCACGCACCGCATCATTCAAAACACTTGGCAACTGATCCATCACATCAACCCACCTCATCAGCCAGCTGCCGCATTGCAGGTTTTCTATGAACCAGGCTGACACCCAGTCGGCACTCAATGGCTTCCCGTAGACCCCGCAGAGAAATTGCACCATTTCCCCATCGTTCCTGCACAGCCTGAAAGACGTAGACCCTCAACATCTCGAAGGGCAGTGCAGAAACTAGGTGCTGCTGGTTGGGCGGTCTGCCCTGCTTGCCGGGATTCTTGGTCGTGACACTGTCAGTGATCAACATGGCGACCCTACTGGGCCTGGGGCACTCAGCTATCGCTCGCAGCTCGCTGGTGAGCGTTTTCTGGGCCCTATTAGATAGTCCAGTTATATGAAGGGGTTATACTAGGGCTACAATGGGCCCTCAACAGTAGGGTGGGGTAGAGCTTCGGGTGATCGGTTAAGGAGTTCGTCTTCAGGCCGAAGGGATGAGGACTCAGGGTTTAGGTTGAAGGGTTCAAGGTTTAAGGTAACCAAAGCCACAAACCTTGGACCCCCCAAAATCCTGAACCCTAAGCCCTAAACCCCAAATACCTGAACCTGAAACCCTGACCGAGCTTGCTTTAGACCCTCAGCCCCCAACAAATATTCAGGTAACAGAGACATGCCTAAACTCCATCTTCAGAATAGTTCCGGGCTATCCTTTGGGGACTCGAATGTTCCTCTTATGAAGTACATATACCCCTGGGGTCGCTAAGGGTATAACTTATGCAGAAGTTCCCATGTAGATACTTGGAACTTTGGGAAAGCCACTGAAGGTTAACGTTCGATTGAGCTGTCCGTGCCTCAGCGACCAAATGCTTCGTAGGGAATCTGAGAAGAGCTGTGCGGTTTCGAGGTTTCAGGCATATCTTTCTTATTCCCCTCCCCCTAATAACTAACCCCCCCCCCACCTCCCCCCCCTAATATTCGATACTCCCACAATATATATATATATATATCTGTATTTATATATATATATATATTTCATATACCACATAATTGAAGTATTTAATATCAGGGGGAGGGGATGAAGGGGTTTAGGGTGTGAGGGGTCCTGGTTTTGGGCATAGCCTGGGACTTGAGATTTACATGAGCCATAGTCTAAACTTCATAAAGGCGGGGTATATACAGGGGATTATATAAGGGACTGTTACGGGGTTATTAAGGGGGGGTACTAGGAGTATAAACAATGGCTCATCTAGGAGTTTGAAGCACCTGCTACAGTGGCGGCAGTGGCCTTTAAGCGAACCCAACCCCAAGAATGCCTAAACCCTGAACCCCAAAATCCCCCAAATCCCAAACCTTGGGCCTTTCTGAGTGGTAGTGGTCCCTAAGCCCTCAACCCTAAGAACTTAACATTTTTAAACTCTGAACCCTAACCCTAAGCATCTAAGGATTCATATTTGATGGAATTTGGGCCCGAAGACCATACTATATAAGGTTTTTAGGTGATTGTGATGCCATTAGGGTAAACTACTCCCGACATCCCCAACTCCTGCATGCGCCTCTTTGGGGCTGCACTTCTCAGACTTACAGGCACCGCTTGAAGCCTAGGCCTTGTGTCCCTCTTCGTGCGGCTCGTCTAACGCTGATCAGCAACAGTCGTGTAGTTTGCCAATCGTAGTGGGGAAAGCGTAATGTCTGTGTAGTTCAGCCTACGTGGACTCATTGCAGGGTCCGGGGGACTTAGTAAGTAGGTTAATAACCCCTATAACCCATATAGTAACCGCAATTATCCCCATTATTAACCTAGTTACTAAGTCCCCCGACCCTCCAAGTAGATGCTGAGGTGATGGGCAGCGAAAGTGCCTACAGCTTGTCTTCTCCAAAGAGCTTGGGTCTCAGAGCAGTGAAAAGCTGGACCCCTGAATTTGGTTTGGGCTTACCTAAGCTCTAGACTCTAAACTCCTAAACCCTAAGCTCCTGAACCTTAACCTTCTAAACCCTAGACCCTGAACCCTCAACTCCTTAAACCCTAAGCTCTCAAAACCTGAGCCCTAAGCCTTATAAACCCTAAACCCCAAGAAGCGTACCCTAAACCCTATAGAGTTCAAGCAGTTGCGAGTATGAGGTCCGAAGTTTGAACGTAACCCGAATTTCCGGGCAGATCATACTAGAGTGTAGGGTTTAAAGTTAGGGTTTAGGGTTTGAGGTGTAGGGTGTTGACTAAGCCCTTTACCCCGTTTTTTTGGTCGTCCTAAGTTCTTTCCGAAGTAAGCTATATTCCAACAGGGAGGCTTTCTAGGCCTAGGCTAATTACCGGGGATCCTCGTGTTTTTGGGTATTCAAGTATATGGAGGGCTCAGAGTGGATAGTCTTCCTCATCACCCTAAACCCTGAACCCTAAACCCTGAAGCCTAAACCCGGAACCCTAAACCCCAAACCCAAAACCCTAAACCCTAAACCCTGAACCCTAAACCCTAAACCCCAAAACTCCTTAAACCCTAAACCCCAAACCCTAAACCCCCTACATGGCCAGGTCAAGGCTTTGGGCTCCAGCATTTGGGGTACATGTTTGGGGGACTGGGCATGCAGGGTATACATCCCAGCAGGAGCTCTGGAGTAGCGATAACCTTCTGGAGTCAAGCTAGAGTTGTGCTTGAAACTCAGCATTTTGGGTCGACACTTCCCCTCCTTTAACACTGCAGGCGCAGTAGAAACCAAGCTCCAAAAGGCAATGCAGGCTTGTCTCCATCAAAGAAGATGCTGTTGACAACCCTAGACTTATAGTCCCCCCTAAGTAGACAGAATATGGGGTAAACTGGGGATCTTATTGTAATATACCCAAAGCCCTATTCTATCTACTTAAGGGGGACTATAATCTTTCGCCCTACACTGAGCCCAAATTAAACTCCTATTTTTGAAGCTCACCATTACCCCGAGTCCGTGTGACCTAAGGAAGAAGACGTTGGGCTTCATCCCAACAGCGGCTTGCGTGCAGTTTTCGGTTTTCGGGGGGATAGGGTGTAGGGTTATGGTGGGGGTGGGGGGGGGGAGGGGGTATACAAGTCACGTCATCATAATGGTTGGAAGTAGAAATCCGGATCCTGATACTGAGGACGATGATGTACTCTACAGTTGCGTGGTGTGGGCCCAATATAGTTGTAGATGTCTATACTGTGTTTAGGTCTTCTCAGTGCTGACCACGGGATAGGAAAGATCGTAGAAGCTGCTTGTTGGAGGTGGTTTTGGGTTAGGCATGTAGGCGTTAGCATTGTTTTTGGCTGAGTTCTTATAAAGTACGACTGAAGGTTCAGGACTCGGGCTTAGGGTTGGGTGGTAAACCCTAAACCCTAAAGCCCTAAACCCTAAACCCCAAAACCCTCAACCTCTCATTTGCAGATCTAAGGTTTCGTGATGTAAGGGTAAGATTCTTTGGTACCATAGGGACCATGGGAATGGAAGCTTTATTGGGAACACTGCGTGCACCTGCTTATGTAGGACCGACCTCTTTCAAAGATCTGAGGTTGAGGGTTTAGGGTGTAGTTTCCCTTGTAACCCTTAACCCTAAATCTCAGGGCCTACCCCGCTCTTTGCCCGAAGTATTTCACAGCTGCATAAAACGAAAATCCATGAGCCAGGTAAGAATTTTCTTCTCCGGAGCTCCTATAAGTATACTTTGTGTAAGTTTCCAGTAGAGCTTAAACCAGAGTCTGCGACCTAAGGCCAGAATCCCTAACCCTAAACCCTACACTCAGCATGTTGGGTAGTGAGTGGTGGAGGAGGGCGTATACCAAAGCGTGTGTGTCACATTTGAGTATTTAGGGATTTTCTGCTGCGTTGCGTACCAAGAAGTAGTTAAGTCCCTACCCCAAACCCCAGTCAAAACTGAGCCTTAAACCGTAAACACTTAACCCCAAGCCCCCAAACCCTCAAACACTAAACCCTTAACCCTAAACCCTAAGGAAGTGAAGCCCGGTGAGTTCATCCTCCGGGGGATATGGGTGAATCTGGATCTTCGCAGTCGAGGCAGCAAGGGGCGCCCTGTGTAGCAGTGCAGACCCTTTGAGGGCTTCCTGAACACTCAAAGTGGGTAAGGTTTAGGGTTTAGGATAATGGTCCAAAACCTATGAAGGGCCATTATTCTGCATACTTTGGTGGATGTAGGTTAGGCTTCAGAAGTAGGCTGCTGTCAAAATGAGTCGTGATTCCTTCTTTAGCTTAAACCATAAACCATAAACAATCCTAAACCTTTATCGGGGTCCCCCATAGAAGACGCCCCCTTCGGTTTAGCTTCCCCAGAAGGGAACCAAACCTTTGCCAGCCCGCCATTCAGGGTGTTTGGTTTTGGAATGTAGGGTTTGGGGATTTAGGGTTTTGGAATTTGGGGTACAGGTTAGGAGGGCCCGCCACCCTGTCAGAGTGGTAAATATGAATTTCAGGGGACCCTAATATAATCCGTATTTCTGCACTATAGTAATATTACTGGGTGGGGGGTCCACCCAAAGGTATAGAGTTTGGGGTTTATGGCAAGAAGGCTTTGGCTCTGGCTCTAGGTGGGGGCTTAACATGGAGATTTGGTTTGTTTAGGTTCCCGCCACCAGCCACTAAACCAGTCGAAGATAAGGAATGCATTTGGGGCATATACTTTCAGTTTTGACAGACATTAGAATCTGTTGCATGTGTAGTTGCGCCGTTTGCCGTGCATGCTTACTGCCTTCGTGGCTGCCATGTGAACACTATAAACCCTAAACCCAGACTAGTAACAGAAGAATATCGGCATGATCCCCCTGGATTACTACGTGCTGGCATGGTAACAAGGATTATGCCATATGTTATACGGAGGTTTCATGTATGACTCTTAATCAAGTGCCTTTGGAAGTCCTGGTAACTCTCACTGATTCAGAGCTCACCTGAAGGCCTAAACCCGAAGGCTCAACCCTAAACCCGAAACTCTACA
>CAJNIZ010009380.1:55292-65359 GCA_905231905.1 Symbiodinium pilosum
TAGGCTTTGGGGTTTGGGTTTAAGGTTTCCTATGTTTGGATGCCCCTGAAAAGGCCTGGTCTCTTCTGCGAATGGGTTGGGCTTGACACCAATTAAAGGTGCCCCCAGACGGCTAGTGCTTTTTCCACTGCATCATGGCCTGGGCCACGTTTGCCAAGTTCCTCGCCATTCCACGGAAACCGGAAACATGGTTTCGCTGTGCACAGGCAACAGCAAAGACTTGAAAGCCAGCTGGCAGAGAAGTTGCGGAAGCAGGTCATCAGCAACCTTGTGAGCTATAGGCTAAACTCCTAGTATCCCCCTTAATAAGCCCTATAGTAGTCCCCTATATAATCCCCTTATATAATCCCCTTTTAAGGAGTTTAGACTATAGCTCGTGTGGTCATGGCAGAGCCGGGCTCTGCAAGTCTTGGGTTATCAGGCGTCAGGTGTGGGGTTAAGGGTTAGAGCTTTCGCTTGGACTTGTTTGGCTCCTGGCTGGGGCTTTGGGATTGCAACGGGGTGGATGGATTTACCTGAAAATTCCTGCCTCTGCCTAGCAGACTTATGTTTGGAAACGAAGCCGGGTTTAGGCTTTGCATCTTAGGGCCTGGAAGCCCATTTCGCTTGTGAAGGCCCCTGCGGGAGAATCCAGAATTTAAGCGGTCTCCCTTACATACCCCAAAACGCCATACTCCACTTCACAATATGCGGGCCTTGAACCCTAAACCCTTAACCCTTCACCCAAAGTTTCCTCCATCCAATTGGGAGCCATCTGAACCAATAGTCTAAACTCCTGGTATCCCCCTCAATAGCCCCTAGGGTTTAGGGTTTAGGGTTCTATATCACTCCCCAATTAATCCCTTATGTAACCCCCTTTAAGGAGTTTAGACTATAGCTCGTATGCGACATTTAGAAGCTTCTGCTGTGAGCGTTGATGTAGAACATTTTTGGGGGTTCGCACGTTGACAGGTCGGTCATGGCTTGGAGTTTAGGGTTGAGGGTTTGCGGTTTAGGGTAAGAATCTTTGATATGGTTGTTTACCGGCCATTCGGGATATTCCAAGATCCTCGTAGAGGGCTCCGGACAACGGGCCCATGGTTTATCCTTGGATGCCCATCGCTAAGCTGTCTCCCCTCAGCCTGGAACCCTATAAGCCCCTAACACCCCCACACCTCTTAACCCAAAGCCCTTAAATACCGAAGCCCTAAACCTTGGGTACTGCCCCCCCCCCCAGTAACAGTTGGATAATATTATAATATGATTATATACATAGCCCTTAATAGGACCCCTAATATAGACTGTTACTGAGGGGGTGCAGTACCCAACCTAAACCCTAAACCCAAAATCCTAAACCCTAAACCCTGAACCCTAGACCCTAAACCCTAAACCCAAATCCCTAAACCCTAAACCCTAAACCCCTAAACCTTTGCAACGTAGGCCTAGCCTCAATATTCCTTTCCCTGTGGCCTGGAGCCCCAGCCTAGGGAGACATGGGTGGTTGTCAAAATTATGGTCCTTTTTTTGGATTCCGGATTATAATACGGCACCGAGTCTTTAGGGTACCCAAAAAGGGACTGTAATTTTGACAACCACCCACATCAGAGATGTTTTTGGGTTGAGGTGTTGAAGGGCTGAAAGGGTTTGGGGTTTAGGGTTAGGTCTTAGAATTCAATGTTTTGGGTTGGGTTGTAGGGTTTAGGGTTTTGAGTTCCGGGTGGATTTAGGGTTTCGCGTTCGGTGCCCTTCGTTGTAGGATTTAAGGTGTAGGGGTTGTAGGGTGTAAGGTTCAGGATTCAGGCTTCAAGGTTTTCGCGCCCAAAAAAACACCTTCTCATCACTCTTCGACCTTCCTTGTGCCCCATGTTGTGTTCAGATTGAACATTTCGCGTTAGGATAGCCTGTGTGTCCTAACGAAATGAATAAACCCTAAACCATATAGTCCCCTTAAATAGATAGAATACGGCTTTGGGTATATTAAAATAAGATTCCCGGTATACCCCATAGTCTATCTGCTTAAAGGGACTATACGCTTTTAACCGCATAATGTGTTGAGGCTCGTTATTCATCTCTTGGATATACCTTTGTAAGGTTTGGGAAGTGTGCTCAGGAAAGCAGAATTTCCAGAGTACTGTACAAACATCGCATGCTATCGATGCAATATGTTGGTCCCATGCTTTTGAATAAGTATGGTCTAGGGTGGCTCTTATTGATCTTTAAACGGTCTTCGGAACTGGTTAGGCCCCGATCTCACTGGGCATTGCAGCATCTAGGCACACAAGAACAATGCTTGGCTCACATGCGCGATTTGCTTCCCACATTCCTGAATAACACGGTCCCGTGAGAGTCTAAGAACCACTGACCATATACCTAATTACCCAAAAATCCTCTAGCACAATTGAGCCTCAAATTTAGCGCTATGTGTAGTACATAGCTATAACCCTAAACCCTAAACCCAGTGCATAGTTAGCAAAAGAACCTGTAGCATGTTCACTGTCTTAGCTTCTGGTCCCCTGTTTCTGCCCAGTTACTGGGAGGTTCAGGATAATTGTATCACGTTTAGGGTTTTAGGGTGTACTTCCCCACGTATAAGCACACTAGCTCCCCTATTTGGGTCATACTTGGGCTCTAAGTACCAATTCTAATTTCTTTACAGTTACTTTGAACCTCCAAGTATGCCAGGCAAATGCGCTATTACCCGAAATGTCGTGCCCAAAGGAGCCCTCGTCCTACGGTAGATGGTGTAAGGTGGGGTGCAACATCTGAAATTCCCTGGTCAACTGGGTCCACGATATGACCACAGCGCAAGTTCACACAGGAAAAAGCGCGGAGGTTGTATAAACAAAAGTTTCTTGCATGGTGCTTCTCCTGTCATCTTAGTTTTTTGGGTTAAGGCGTTGGTTCAAGTGTTTTTTTCGCTCTCAGTGCTAGGGTGGTTGACGCATTCCACCATGCCCCCCGCTTCGTATCTGCTAGCCCTGAAACTGAACCCTCACCTCAGTTTCCTGAAGCTCGGCTTAGGATCCAGCTGTGCGAGCTACTCGAAGTTGCCATGGCAACCGAAAGGCTGCGTTGGGGGCGGCAGGGTGCGAGTTGTAGGCTTTGGTGGTAAAGGGCTCGCTCGGTGTGTGCCCACAACGTGTGGTGAGGGACTACATATGCCAAGTTATAACCACGTAATATCCTTTAGCCCCTTGTACTTTTTCAAGTCATTTTGGATAGCACCCGCATCTTACAACATACCTACCTAGAGCAAGAGGACCCAGAGGACAGCATCCTAAATCCTAAGCCCTTAACACAGTCGGACTCGTGTGGCACAAGATAGGTACCTGAACCCCGAACGTATGTAACATTATAGCCTTCTTGCTTCTTTCAAGCTCTGGGACGTGTTGTTGAGGTTTAGGCAGGCAATTTCTATTCACCGCCTTGGAAGACGAGTTGTGCCCCATTTTTGGATAATCCAACTGTTGAAGATAACTGATATAACTTCACTTGTTGTGTACTAGAACCCGACAGGAATATGCTAGTTACAGTTTTTGAGAGTCACCCCATCAGAAAGCAAGAAGCTGTTGACGGGTAAGGGCGAACCCGAACCCAAACCCTAAAGCCTCAATCTCAGAGACCGCGGGCAAAGGATTGTCAAGGGCCGCCTTCCAAAAAAAGGCCTTCAAACCCTAAGCTTATCAAAGGCCTTGTTTTAAGCTTGTTAAGGGCTTACATTGTTTCGCATCCATCAAGACCGTAATCAAATGATCGCAGAGAGATGGGTATTTAGCAGGGGCCCATTGGCCGAATCTGATTGGCCTGCATCACGATGACGAAATCCCCCTTTCGAACTATGGGGTCCCCCAGTCGAAACTGAACTCTAGGCCTTGAATGGGATCTTGCTGCTAGCCGGACAATGACCGTGACCCAAGAAGAACACTTGAGTTGGGATTGGAAGCGGGATGGGTGCGGTTCCCAAAAGTGCGTAAGGTGTAAGCTTCTTGAAGTTCTTCATCACGTCCCTTCATCTTACTCGCGGGTTTTGGGCTAAGACGATTCTCACGGAATCCCGAACGGAAATGGCTCCCATTGTGAGGGTTTTGGGCCTACCCTATGCCCTAAATCATCCTAATCCTTACAGGGTTTCAGCTGGTACCATGTACCGGCCCGATGGACCCAGAAAAAGCTTTCCTACAGGGTCACACTACTGAATACTCTGATACTCGGCATTGGTACTGCGAGCTGCGGCAGAATTTGGGCTTCAGAGAGATAATTATATCATTATTGAGTGTTTGGACCCTTAGGGTTCTGAATTGGAACCTCTGAAGTTCAAGTAGGTTTCTCGGAGCTACGGTCGATATGAAGGGACATGCGTTTAGACATGAAGGAACTTCAATTCGATCCGCCCAAGCAGGGAACCCCAAGAATATAGTAGGTGTATATAATTGGATTGAAAGGATCCTGGTAGGTATTTTCCCATTCTATTCCTACCACGTTCTTGAGGTTCCCTGCCCTAAACCCTAAACTCTAAACCCTAAACCCTAAACCCTAAACCCCATTAGGCCCTAGACCCTAAACCCCATTAAGTTAATGTGCCTTTACAAAAGCTCCAGGGATGGTCCAGTTCACACTGCATACCCTTCTGAAGCCCCCAAGTTTCTTCCAGGACCCTCCCTAGGGTTTAGGGGTTTAGGGGTTGAGGGGTTTAGGGATTAGGGTTTAGGGTTTAGGGATATATGGTCCCTAATAGTAGGTATCTAGGGTACATTATCTTAAAGGGTGGTGGAGGGTCCAGGTTCGCTTGAATCAGAACTTTCCCGGACATCCAAAGCCTAAGCCTTCGATAGCGGAGTCTTTTAAACATTTTGGACTATCAACCGTTCGAGGCCCATGTGCTGCGAAATCGCTCTAGCTAATCTTTCAATTTTGGACCTAGACCCTCCACCTATTAATATACTTCAAGTACCCACTAAGACTTGAAGGGTCCAAGTAATTAAATGTTAATTTGGTTCCAAATGTCAGTTTTGGGTTTAGGGTTTAGGGTTTAGGGTTTATTATTTGAGTACTTGGACCCCTAGGGCTACGGAGCCTATACCCCTACTCAGGGATGTGGATTTCCGGTAGAACCTCGTAACCTGCAGTAGCCTGTGACCCAAGTAGCGAGCCCCCCAAGACCTGACGTGTTAAACGCGGTTTTCCGGGTCAATGTTAGGGATCTGAAGGAGCATATAAGTATTATGTAGGGATATGATAGGGATATATAGGGTTTAGGGATCCTTTTTTATACTTTTTGGGGTACGGGATTCCCTATGTTTCTGTAAAACGGTGCCTAGGTTAATGCGGGCTAAGTTTTAGGGTTTTGCTGTCGGGAGGATCCACAAGCCCGTCCTGTCCATTGTTCTCCAAAAGTTCGGCAACGTCCTTGGAGGTTTGGGCTATTGCCCTCAGCCCGCAACCCCAAACCTTTAGGGTTTAGGGTTTAGGGTTTAAACCTGAGACTTAGACCCTAAATCCTAAACCCTAGACTCTATTCCCTAACCCTTGGACTGAGGTTTCAAATTGGGATGATGTAGTGGGCTCGAACGGTAAGACAGGAATCCGCTCCCCATGAATTAAAGCCCCGCCTCCCTAAAATCGAATATTCCTGTGGCATACCATAGTATTTAGGGTTCAGGGTTTGAATATTTGATGTTTGTGGTTTGGTGGGTTAATATAAGGAGGAGGGGATATGGTCTTTTGACTTCAGGGTGGGAATTTATGGGCTCAGTGCTTGCCCTTCAAAATACCCTAAACCCAAAATTCCAACCCTAAACCTTAAACCCTAAACCCAAACCTGAAACTTCAAACCTGACTCGGACTCTGACTTCTGGGAGTTCACAGCGTTAGCTTTAGGGTTTAGGGGTGTAGGGGTTTAGGGTTTAGGGTATAGGGTTTAGGGTAGGGAGGATTCGGGGATGAGGGGTTCCAGGCTTCAGATATAGGTCAGACGCTGTCGTAGAGCTTCAAGCTAGCCTTGAACCCCAAAAGGGTTTAGGGTTTAGGGCCAGTCAGGGCAGGCAGGGGCAGAAAGGCTGAGAAGCGGAACTGAAACATCGATCCAAACCAGCCCAAACCCTGGACTTGAACCCTTGCACAATATCTATGAACCTAGAACCCTCACCCTAAGTTTTATGCCATGGGCTGGATGTCCTGTTAAGCTGCCTTAAGCCCCAAGCCCGTAAGGGTTTGAGGGGTTAGGATTTAGGGAGCAGGGTTTAGGGGTGAGAGTCTAGCGCCTAGGGTCTCGGGTCAAAGGTCCTGGACCCGAAAGCATGAACCTTAGATCATGAGTCTTTGAGTTTGGGCTTTAGGGGGTTTAGGGTGTAGGGTTTAGGGCTTTAGGCTTTAGGGGATTAGGGTTTACCTGGACTCCAAGAGTGGGTAAGATAATAACCCCACCCCCCTCCAGCCGAGTATAGAATGACCAGCGTCGCATGGCAAAAGCAAGCGCCCAGGGCTCGCCGCTGCTGCATCTTCTTCCAACTGGCGTCCCGCGGCCAACGGCCCACGTGCGAAAGCAGCGTCGCACGGCGCAAGAGCAAGCGCCCAGCTCAGGCGGCTGCCGGACAAATTCCTCAACAAAGCAGGGCAAGCCGACCGGCTCGTCGAGGACATGCCCGTGCCCACGCCCTGATGAGGACTCGTCCCCAGAGCGAGTGCGCGAGCCCATCCTGAAGAAGGCGCTGGTGCCACCACCTCGGAGACCAAGCGAAGCGCTTGAAAAGCTTTGAGAGCTTTGAGAGATGCTGAGATGTCAGCGCCACGGGACACAGGAAATGGTTCCCGGCTACTTACTACTTGCTGAAGGGTCGCAAAGATCATGCTTGTTTTTGCCGTCTGAGCAGCATGCATTACGAAGACCTGGTCTGCACCTTGAGACCCAGATCACAAATGCAGCTCCCTAAGCTCTGAGTGCTTCACAAGCTACGCGCTTCAGTATTCATAACCCTAAACCCTGAACCCTAAATAAACCCTAGTTTGGGGCTACTTGTAGCGAGCTGTTCAGCCCGCATACAAACCGCAACCACCCAACAGGTCCCTAAAGTTTACAGCCCTCAAAGACCCTCTTAATCCAAAACCCTAGACCTTCAACCTGCAACTCTACCTCTCCAGACCTTCTTTGCCACCTCTCTTGAACTCAACGCCGTGCACACTCGACCCAAATTCTGGTGAAAGTGTTAGTGCTGAGGAAATTCGGGATTCGCGCAAATTCCTATATCTCTGAAAAAGGTATGCCTGTAGTTTAAGGATTAGGGTTTAAAGTTGAAGCTTCGAGGTGTCAAGCCCAAGAAATCTCCAACCCTGCAAACGGAACCCCTCCTGAATCCTAAGCCCTAAACGCAATGTAGGCGTATATATCCATCGACACAAGCTATACAGACTGTATCCCTCTATGTATATATATATATATGTATATACATATGAGCCGGTGTCAAAATTGCTGTTATTGCTCAGCAGTAAGGGTGGTTCAATGAGTAGAGAGATGTTCAAACCACCGAAAAACGGGACGTGGCACCCTAAAAAACGAAACCCCCAAAATGATACCTTCCAGACCTGCAAGACAATACGAGGCACCCTAAAAGAGCGCCGCCATTTCCACAGACAACGCCAGCTCATATATGTAAAACCTTTAACTCCTAAACCCAAACCCTAAACCCTAAAGCCCAAACCTTATAACTTAGGTGGACCCCCGACCATGCAATAGTGGCGATTAGGGGTCACAAGGATTACGTTGGGGTCCTCTTATATTCCTAAGATACCACTATTACAGGGTGAGAGCCTTCTAACGGTTCGAAACAATAACTCCGTAACCCCAAACCCCAACCCCCTAACCCCACAAACCCTAAACCCTAAACCCTAAAACCAACCCTTCAGCCCATTTTTCCGAGGCTTCGAAGCAACGTCTCCAGGCTTCGCTGTGGAGGTCGCCGAAGGCGGCACCCAGGAGGAGCCCAGGCCCCGAGAAAAGTTTAGGCTTTAGGGTAGGGTTTAGGGGTTTAGGGGTTGAGGGGTTTAGGGGTTTAGGGGTTGAGGGTTTGGGGGTTAGGGTTTGGGGTTTTAGGGTCTAGGAGTTCAGGCTGGACATGCTTGCATTCGCAGGGGACGCAGTGTCATGGGTTCTCCTAGTACCCCTCCTCTACAACCCAAAGGTTCCCCCTTTGATGAGATCTTTAGGGTTGAGGGTTTAGGGCTTAGGGTTAGCTACTTGAAATAATCTTGTTCAATGGGGGAACCTAAGGCGTGGGGGTCGTAGGGAAATGCATGAGTTTGGCGGCTAGCCGTCAGGAGGTCCCAAACCCCACTCCTTAGAACCCTAAAACCCATATCTGTGAGGGAAGGTCCCAGAAATCCCAATCCTTTTGAAGGATTCAAGCTTCAGGGCGCTTAACGGTTTATTGGGTTCACAAGAGCTTATGGTGTGAGAGGTGAAGTTTCTGGGTGCAAGCGCTTACCCTCAACCCATACTTGCAGCGTAAACGCGAAACATGGCACCAGTAGACCTCCCCTGACCTTCCACCTACCCATATTACTCCAACAACCCGCTCTTAGGAACCATATGGACAATGGAAAGGGTCTAGGAATGGTCCTGAGCAAGGCCAAACTTCCATCTGAAGTTTTATGTGCAGCATTGCTGCTCTTGATGTGCTGCAGAAGGTTCTTGCTTGAGCTGCCCCCCAAAAACCTTAGTCTAATGGCTTGGGGTTTTAAGATGCCCAAATTAGGATTTCCTTACCATCCCCCTGCAACCCCTTTACGGTCCCTACATATCCATGGCGTCTGAAGGGGGGAGCCCTACCCCATAAATCCTAATCCCTGTACACCCTAACCCTTTCCTCCCTAAATCCGCACGCACCCGCTGAGAGAGCGGTTCGGGGCATGGTCATCAGTGACTACCAGATGATCCCGAGACGGTCTAATTGTGGTGTGTGGGTGTTTTTGAGCAGAATACTGCTTACAATCCCATCCAAGTTCTACGCAACCAATCTGGCAATAAGATCTACGCAACCAATCAATGTTAGCTGATGAGGTTCTCAAGCTCACTGAAGAGGAAGTTAAAGGTTTAGCCCGCAGGCGCGATTCAGAGCAAAACGCATTTGTAATCTCCAGGCCCGAGTCATACGTCAAGCAGCCCCCTAATACCTCCATCCGTAAATCCCGATCCCTTGGCCCATGACACCAAACACCTTGATCCTTCAATAAACGAAAAGCCCTAAGCACATCCCCAAACCCTGATCCCTTAATCCTTAGCCGAAACCCTAGCCTCTTGATGTCGGAGAACATCTTAGCAACCGAGTTCGCTCTAAACACGGTGACCAAGCGATGGCAATCATCTCACTGCTCATGGCCTTGATCCGAGATGAAGAGTAGACAACCTAGCCTGAATGGGTTTCATGTCATCTCTCTTCTCTCTTTTTGGAGCAACGCTGCAAGCTGGCGCAGAGAAAAATGTGCCTATCTCAAGTATGCTGCTCAACCCACCTGGCAAGCCTGTTTCAGCTGTACTCTTTGATTAGACCCCAGGGCCTTTGCGCTGTGCGAAATCTCGGTCGCCAGCTCAACAAAGCAGCTACTTTTATGTGCACATGACTTGCTGGGTCATGCTGCCAAGCTTGGCAAGTCGTGAATTCCTTACTCGACTCCTGTATCCTAAGCCCTCCATCTCCAAACCTTAGGCCCTTCACCCCCAAACCCTAATTCCTTCGCCTCTAACACCCGAATCTCTTAATCCCGAACCCTACTCCCTTAATCCCTCATCCCTCCATCCCTACACTTAAAAATCCCTAAACCCAGAAACCTTAACCGCTCAACCCAAACACCCCAAAACCCTATAAACCTTATACTCCTCCTCGGCTTAGCCTGGACCTCAGACCCTTAACTTTTGGGGGTTTCCCTATACACAGGAAGCCAAAAACAACTTTTAGTAGAGGTGCCAAGTGCCATGATGACGCCTTGCCCGTTCCCTAAAAGCTTAACCCTAAACCCTAAAAACCCTAACCCTAAACCCTGGAATACCCTAAACCTTTAACCCTTAACCTTAAAAACCCTAACCCTAACCCTAAACC
>CAJNIZ010009380.1:65620-76585 GCA_905231905.1 Symbiodinium pilosum
CTTAGGCTTTAGGTTTAGGGTTTTAAGTCTAGGGCTTCGTGGATTACCAAATGTAAAGGAATGATTACTCAGCGCCCCCCAAGCTTGAACTCCCCAACCCCCCCAAGTATTGGATACTCCCTATATATTTTAAACAAGTGAAAGGATGAACTTAACGTGAGGGGAGGGCGCCGGGATTTCATATTAGGGAGTTGATTACAGGGTTGGGAAGCCATTTAGTGGGGTCCACCATATAAACACAAAGCATAGTTGTTTATGGACCCAAAAGTATTGCGGTACCGATGTCTAAGGTTTCATGTACTGGCGCAGCGGTTTTGGTAGATTGGGTCAGGCTGCCGAATTATGGGGGTGTGGCTGTGATATCAGCCCACGCTGTACTAGCCTTAAGGGTTCAGGGTTTCAGGGTTGAGGGTCTAGAGTAAAGGGGGACTCTGGCTACCCCAATCCCCTTGAAAAGGGAACCTGTCCTTCTGACGCTTGTAGCGTCCTTAGTATGAGGGTTGGGTTACCAAGCGTGTTTCTGTGATTAGAGAGATTGCCAAGACAATATTTGAGGTGCTGTTTGAAGCTTGCCAGGGCGAACAAGGATCCATGATTGAAGGCCATTCCACAACCCACCTTCTATGTGAGCTATTGTCAATATTTGCCTTATTAAGGGACCCTTAACGGTAGACACAGAGGTCCATGTTACATTTTACTACAGTCCCCAATATTGTTTCCGATACGGAACCCATGTCCAGTAAATCTCATGTAAACCCTATAAACCTAAAACGGAACCCCCAAACCCTAAATCCCAAACCCATAGAACCGCTATAAACCCTGAATCCTAAACCCAAACAGGTAGCTCATGTGTCAAGAATTCCCGTCATGATGGCGCTACTGTAGAGTGTGCGGAGTTAGGACGCAACGGTTAGACAGCCTGGGAGCAGATCATCAGCCAGGTTTAGGGTTCAGGGGTTTAGGGTTCGGGGGTTAAGGGCTTCAGCGTTCAGGGGTTTAGTGCCGTTGGGGTCAGGAGTTTGGGGTTTAGCCCATTTCTTCCTGGTGAAGCCGTGGATATGCCTCGTACGTGCATCTTCTGTATGATGAGATGACTGACTCAATACAGATGCCACCACAGTTTGGATGTTGGTGCTCCCCTTTCCCAGAAAATATAGTATATAGGGATAGTGGAAAAGAAAATGGAAACTAACATAGTATATTGGGGTTGTTTGGGGATGATGAAAAAGAAAATGGAAGCTACTATGGTAGAATTCCCTTTCCCAGAAGAACCCAAACCCTACAACCCAACGAAGGCAACTTGAAGGAGCGAGACGATAGCAGCAGAAAGTCCCCGCTAGGGTTTGGGGTTTAGGGTCCTGCCAAACTGTCAAACCCTAAAGCCTAAACCTTGGGTACTGCCCCCACCCAGTACCGGTCTATACTAGGGGTCCTATAAAGGGCTATATATAACTATATTATACATATTATCCAACTGTTACTGAGTGGGGGCAGTGCCCAACCTAAACTCTAGACTACAGTCAGTTGTCAAGACTTAGAACTCCTCCATGTGGCGACTTGTGCAAAAAGGCTACTAGGTCTTTCTGGAAGTATTCCACGTACTCGTCCCGGTATCATCCTGACATTTCCTGAGAGGGTCTTTACGCTAAGGTTGAAACCATGGGCCCCAGTATGGGCCCTTAACCCTAGGATCCTCATATACCTATTGCATATCCTTTGTGTACCCTCAAGGGTCCCTAAAATCCCACCAAAACAGGCCAAAAGGCTCATATTAGGGGCCCATGGTTTCAACCGTGGATCTACGGGTTCCCCGAATTTTGAGCAACACGTATGTCGGACGGACGTTCAGGTTTTGTCAAGCTTGGAGTATTCACAATGTACAGAAATTATGTAGGGACTGCACTCTATAGGGACTATATAGGGATTATTTTGCGACTCTATAAGGGTTCTATAGGGACTACATAGGGTTTAGGGTTTTGAACTAGATTTGTTCAAAAAGGTTTGGTGAGTGTATAGCCTTCCTTCACAATAATGGTAAGAGTATAGGTGTGTTTTGTGGTGATACCCGGAAAGTTTAGCCTCAACCCTACACCTACATTATATGATCCGAAGGATCACCCGAGGCTTTGCGAACATCAGAAATGTCTCAGGCGTCTCGATACCATCGCTAGAGCATTAGGCAGACTGTCAGGGAAGATACGCAGACTTTCTCAGAACCGGACCTCCCTAAACCCTAAACCCTGAACCTTTAACCCTGAACCCTAAACCCATATGAACCCTCAACCCTGAGCCCTAAACCTTGAACCCTCAAACCCAGACCCCTAAACCTTAAACCCTCGAACCCAGACCCCTTTCCCTCTGGCAGGGCATCACACTGGTGGACGAGCGCCCTGCCAAGAGTAGGACTGCCTCGGCTTCCGGATTGGGCTGGGTTTAGGGTTTAGGATTTAGGGCTTTCCATAGGCCCTTACTTCATGGCGGGTAAGGTTGCGGGTTTAAGGTTTAGGGTTTAGTTCCCACAGTCTCCCCCTACAATCCCCTGAAGTAGGGCTCTTCAAGAATAAGTCGGGCAAACTTAAGACTAAGAAAGGGGGCCTCAAGGGGGTGATTCAGGCCCTGGACCCTAAACCCTAACCCCTAAAGCCTTAACTCTAAACCCGAAACCCTATATAACTCCGGTCTAACCCAGATATAACCACCCTGAAGCCCAAACCCTAAAGCCCAGACGTTTGCCACAGGACAGAGAGATCCATGTCTTGAAAGCCTAGGGGCTCTGCAAGATTTCAAAGCCCCACGGCTAGGGTTTAGGGGTTTAGGGGTTTAAGGGTGTAGGGTTCAGGGTTTAGGGGTTTAGCGGTTTAGGGTTTTGGATTTTGGATTTAGGGTTTAGGGCTTTGAAGTTAGGATTCAGGGGTTGAAGCCGGTCCTGTCACGCCATGAGAGCCCTCTAAGACTTCTAATCTAAGAGGGATCTTCCCATATATGGATGTTTCCCAAAATTTGGGTCCCATTTTGGCACCAATAAATATTAGGGGCCGTAATATAATCTATAAGCAAAAAAGGGCCCTAATTTTGAGAACAGCCCATATGTTCATATCATATGCTCCGAAGCCGTGCGGTTGAAATGCTACCCCAAACCCTACAACGGGATCCGTTCAAGCCATGCATCTCGCGGGTTGGAAGTGTAGGCAGTCGATTTTTGCAGGGCTGGTCCTAGGGGCGCTAAAGGGTCGTCTCTTGATACTAATTGGTGGCCATCGTTGCGAGCGCAGAATGTAGGCGTCGCGTTTGACCCTCCAAACGTTTGCTCCATGATTTCCTGACAAACCTCATGGAAGCAAATAGTATATCCCACAACCCTATCATAGTTTTTTATCCAACTCATCCTGCAAGTAGTGCAGCTTTCACTACCACCCTTGCATCCGTGCGGGACCAGATTCGCCATTAACGCTAAAGTGAGGATCAAGACTTGCGTTAATACGGCAGTGCAAACAATTTCCGATATAAGCTATAGTCTAAACTCCTTAAAGGGGGTTATGTAGGGAATTGTATTCGGGAGTATTATAATAGAGGTTGTTAAGTTAGATACTAGGAGCTCAGACTATATCTCGCATATTAGCTTATGTATTCAGAGTTTTCTGAGGATTCGATTTTAGGGTTCAGGGTTTGGGGTTTATAGGGTTTACAGGGTGTATAGGGTTTATGGGGTGTATGGGGTTTGTAGGGTTTGTGGGGTGTACAGGGTGTATAGGGTTTATAGTGTTTAGGGTTTAGGATAGTATTGACTTTTGTTTGTTTCGACTTCGGCATGATCCGGCTCCATGCAGGAGACAGCAGACCCTCCTCAGTTCAGCCCATGAAGCCGTGCCACCTGATAGGAGCTATGAGGCTTAACTCCTTAGAGGGGGATAACCCTAAACCCCCCTAGACCCTGGATGATATAGGGGATTATATATGAGGGAGCATAGAAGGGAGTCTTATTATAGGGCAGAATAACAGGAATACTGGTAGTTTCCAAAAATAGGATCCCCTGTATAGAATCCCGCAATACGATCCTTGTGATGGGACCTCCAGAAAGGGACCTCAACTTTTGGAAGCTCCCCGTGTAAACACTAATTATGCCCTAAGACATGCACTTACGATCCGCACTATATCCCCTGAAGCCGAACCCTAAGCACTCAACACCGCAAGCTCAAATCCAAGAGCTTAACCCTCCGCGCAGCCCTAAAGCTTTGACCTTTAATTTCTGACCCACCTCAATACCTCAAGGTATAAGACCCTCAATCGTTCCCTGTTGGGTTCTTGAGTGGGGTTCAAGCACCCTAAACCCTAAACCCCAAACCCCCCAAACCCTAGACCCTAAACCCCCTAAACCCTAAACCCACTAACCCCTAAGCCCTAAACCCTAACCCCTGTAAATCCTGAGCCCCCCAAACCCCCTAAACTCCCTGAACCCAGCACCTCTGCGCAAGCGTGAGCCATGAGCTGCTTGCTTGTAAAGCTTTGCGGGGTGCCGGATGGGCGCCCAAGCTCAAAGGGATTATAGGATTTATTTGGGGATTATATAGGGTGTATATGAGGATTAATTATACGGATTAAGTTATTATTTAGGGATTATGGGGATTATATAGGGTTTATATAGGGACCAAGTTTTAGCATTTTTGTAGGGATTTTATAGTGTTTATATAGGGTATAAGGATTGTTGCCGCGCCAGTTGAGTTATAGTCTAGATAAATACCTTAGGGGGGTTATGGTTTAGGGTCTAAGCTCCTCATTGGGGGGGTATATCTAGTGGATTGTCTGAGGGACTAGTAGAGGTTATTTTGGGGATAGTGCTCGACCTACTGGTAATTAAGGGGGAGTGGGGGATTAAAGATAGGTAACATTTTAGGGCTATTGATGGGGTTGTATCGGGATGATTATAGGCAGCCACTCCTCTCCCTTAAGGGTAAGTCAAAGGATTGTCCCGCGCGGTTGAAGGATTGAGGGCTGGGGGGTTCAGGGGAATTGGGGACCTTTAGGGTCGGATTGTGGATGCAGGCTACCCCTAAACCCTATAACCCTAAACCTCCAAACCCTACACCCCTAAACCCTAACTGCGTGGAGGGGTTGTGGTGTCTAAGGCATGAAGTTTATGCTGGAGCACAAGGTTTAAAGCTTACGGAGTCTATGCTTTTTCGAGCATTTTGGAGGCTTAGTGTTACAGAATTGTACCTAGGGCCTGAGGTGTGTATAAGTTTTCGGTGCTTATAAGTTGTTTTGAGGGCTTAGGATTTTGGGCTTGGGTTGTAAATGGTACCACTTGTAGGCATGAAGCATTAGACAATCAAAAGGGCAGGGATGCTCGCCATGGCCACCCAAACACATGAAGAAGTGCAGAGACGAGGTTGAAAGTTCATTCAACAAACGTGGGATTTAGGTTTTGGGTTTTAGGGCGGCTGCAGCAACATGGACCTAGGCAAATCAATAGCCTGAGTGGTATTGGCAAATTATATGCATCTGAGTGATATCAATCAATATCCATGGTGTGAGTCATGGGTTTAGCCGTTTAGCGGGTTGCTTGTATGTATATATATATATATATAAGCCCTAAACCCTAAACCCTAAACCCCCAAGGTCTGAGTAGCGGCGAGGGGTCATGCCACAGGCAACGTAGGAATTTCTATGCTTCAGGGCGCTAGGTTGGGTCCTCCAGAACGCCCTCTCTCAATTGCATGCGGTCGGGCCGACCCTAAACTTACTGAAAGGCGCAGTTCTTGGGCCCATTTCATTTATGCAAACTCTATACTTGTGCTGGAAATCGCAATGGTAGATCCTCGCCGCAGAGTTCTTGGCTGCAGCTGTTCCTGAGAGCATCCATGCTGGCCAAGATAATAACGTTACGAGAGCAGACGGTTCAGCATTTGTGTTTCACGGGTTTGGGTGTTATTTTGGTTAATGGTTCACGCTGTAGGGATTGGGGTTCAGGATTTGGATTGTTGAGCTTGTAAAATTTTGGGGACAGGGTGCAGGCGTCCGCACTACACCAACCTGGCGCAACATCAGGGTTGGCTGTTGTAGGAGTCCCGCATACGGGCAGGGCCAGCATACTTGAAAGAAATCGGCACAGCTTTGTCCATGGCATGCCTCTTTCTAATACGTAACATCACGGACAGGAACAGAAGAATCACCACGAGTGCATGAATCGGCGCGTGTGAACAGCCCCCTGAAGCGTTAGTTGAAGGTTAGAAATATCGCTCACGCTACTCTGCAAAAGAGAGAATGGATTGCTATGGTAGTCTACACATGTAGTCACCATAATGACCTAAAAAAACAAGCAATAAGCCCGTTTCCTTGGCTTCAGCAGGAGTGCTAGACAAACGTGTCAGTCATAATAAGTAGACTCAGAGGCTTGGACTCATGGGAATAACTCCGAATACCCTGTTGGGCACACCCCTCTCTGAGGGACACCCCAGTCCATATCGGAGAGTATTAACAACGTTTTTGAACGCCCCCCTAACATCGAAATCGCCAGCTTCTCAACTCTAGCAATGTTGTTCCAGCCACTGGTGGCAAATGCAGCAGCGCCAGCGCCGGTTTGCCAATCCCGGAATTTGTATCTTCCCACTCCGCTGCAAGAGCGGGCACCTGAAAGTATGCATGGAGCAGGTTAGCTTGAATCAAGGTGGTCAGTCCCAGCAACAACTTGGGCGGAGTGCTGGATGCGTCTCTGTTATGGCTTCATCAATGCGGGTAATGGCCGTTTTACGTCCGTGTATTGTATCTCTGTACGCCACCAGACTACTCGCTGTGGCTGGAAGCACCATGTGGAAGTTTGCGAAGCAATCTGCGAACAGCATATCCTGTTTGGAGATTTTTTTGCCAAGATGGCACAAGTACTCGTGTAATTTTCCGTGAGACAATAGTTTCTGTGCAACTATCTATCGGATATCTATCGCCCTAAATATTGCCCTGTGGCTGGGTGGGGCCGTGCCCAACTAGGTACACAACATTTGGGGATGGTCCTAAATTACTGTCAATACGGGGTCCTATAGTTGGGTTCCTATTATAATACGGGGCCCTATATAAATGTCCCCCATTTTGGGAACCGTGATTTAGGGAAACTTCCATTTGTTGAACCTTTTGGACAACCCCATGGTCATGAGGTCTTTGCCTTTGGGAAGTCTTGCCCAACTCTTGTGTGAGGGTTTAGGGTTTAGGGTTGAAATCCCATGTAAACACCTATGCCTGCGAAAGTTGGTGGCCCCCGTAGCCCCGAGTCCTAAACCCTGAATCCTAGATTGTGAATCCTAAAGCCCAAACTCTGAACCCTTCAAATCCTAAACCTAAACCATCCTAAACTACCCTAAACTCCCAAGCCTAAACCCCAAACCCTAAACCAAAACCCTGAACCCTTAGCCCATTGTGCTCCTGCGCTGAGGCAGCTCACCCGGCTCTGCCAGGGCCCCATTTCGCGCTGTGATGCAGAGATCCGTCGCCAACCTTGGGACTCCAAATCTAGGGTTTGGCTCTAGGATTTAGGATTTTGCTCAAGGATTTGGGGTTTAGGGTTTAAGATGTAGGGCTTTGCTCTAGGATGTAGGGTTTAGGGTTTAAGATTTAGGGCTTTGCTCTAGGATTAGGGTTTAGGGTTTAAGATTCATGATTAGTGCTTAGGATTTTGTTTTTTTTGAATTAGGGCTTAGGGTTTTGCGGGGATAGGATGGTTCAAGACTGGTTTAGGATTTAGGGCTTAGGGTTTCGGGTTTTGAGCAAATAGCCCGATGTGGGCAATACTGTGAATGTTAAAAATTCCTGCCCAACCTTGCTTTGCCGGAGCACTAAAGTTCCCAAGGTATAAGAGGGTTTAGGGTTTAGGGTTTAGGGTTCAAGGTTTAGGGTTTAGAGTTTAGTTTTAGGGTTTAGGGTTTAGGGATAAGATACTTAGGGTCATGCAGGATTTATACCATCAAGTTGGTTTGTAAACGTTAGGACCCGAGGTAGGTATTGGCCATGGACTTTTTAGCCATGGCAACTAGAAGAAGTGGAAACACTTCCTGGCATTTGGGGCCTTAGGGGACCCATCTTGAACCAAACTAGCAGTGGGTAAGGTGTCCAAGAAAGGTCAGCGAGTACCAAGGTTGCTCGTCGGGTATATCCCCTTTGTCTTGGCTTTCCCTGTAGTTCAAATGCCTCACTGGTGGTTTGTAGGGAAGAAGGGCATTGACCCTTCCAAGAGCCCCTGTAGCAGTGCCTATCAAATCCTGGGTAAGGCAGCCAGGTTAAAACGATCCTGTGGGTGTCGGGACATTTGGCAATCAATTGGAAAATAAAACGGGAACTTGGGTTCTTTTTATAAGGCTTGAGGGTTTGGGTTGACTTGCAGCATCAGGGGGACTTTGTCAGTATGTTAATAATTGGCATTGTTGGGGTCAGCCCTCCAGGTACAGTCTTTTTGTAATGCTGTCACAAGCGTTCAAATGTCGAGATTTTTGTTGTTTTGTAGGTGTGGGCTTTGGGGGCTAGCGCATTCTAAGCCCTAAACCCTAATCCCTCACCCCTCAACCCTGGGCCCCTAAACCCCTAAACCCTGAACCCTGGGCCCATGATTTCTCCCAGGTAGGCAAGCCTCGGCTACCCCCAACATGGGCTGAGGGTTATAGTGTCATAGGGTTTAGAGTTTCAGGGTTATAGGATTGAGGGTTATAGGGTTGTAGGGTTTCGATTTAGGGTTATAGGGTTTAGGGGTTGGGGGTACACGGTTTGTGGTTTAGGCTTATAGGCTCTAGGGTTTCCCCGCTGGACTTCCCCTCAACAAGCTGTACTTTACCCTGAGAAGGGGCGGACCATAGCCATCTTGGCCGTGGCCTGTGCGCGTTTCTCACACTGTCCTACGAAAAGTCCGCGCATCCCCTACACCTAAGACCCTAAACCGTCAACCCTAATCCCTAATCCTCCTCCTACCCTACAGCCCCTTACCAAGCCCTGGTACAATGCCTGCGCAACCTCGCCATCCTCACCCCAGAACCTAAGGCCTGGGACGGCCCTAAAACTGAGGCCCTACAACTCCTACACCCGAAGCCCTCAGCCCAAGCCTCAACCCTAAACCCCCCCCTGAAGTCGTAAAACCGAAGCCCTGAACCAGAAGCCTCAAAGCCCTAAACCCGAAACCCCAACCCCCCCCGAAACCTAAGAAACATGATTGTAAACCTTACGCTCGAAAGCAAACTTAAAACTCAACCGTATTCCCTACAGCCTATGAGCCTCAACCCAACCCCCCTAACCATAAAGCCTGAACCTTGAACTTTAAACCCTAACAACAAACCCTGCTGTTTTTTGTTTGCCATCCCTCAGGCCAATCATTGTCAGAGAGCTGCGAGGGGATCATCGACCACCTGGATGTTCCTCCTCCGGTTGGTAGGATTTCGAGGTTTCCAAAAATTAGGAATACCTTTTTGGGAGTTCCCATATTAAGGACTATTGCATACCGGGGAATGTAATGGATCCCCCATTCAAGGAAACTCACATTTAGCAGTTGGGCTTGGGAGTCAAAGTCATGCATTTCAGGATTAGGGTGGAGCAAGAGCCCAGACTTTGGCGGGGCCCTTCAAGTTCCAACAAGGATTCTAACTGGTACATAGAACCCAGCTAGATTGGGGGGCCTAGAGGTTGATCCAAGTAATGCATCATGACACGTATGGTTGGGGTTGTAGAGCTCAATGCGCTAGCCGTTCCATTCCAAATCCGCAGAACTTTTGACCTAGAAGCCCGGCTTGCCATCGCACTCAATGTTATCCAAATTGGGCTAGGCTCCTACAAACCCTAAACCCCAGACCCTAAACCCTAAGCCCTAAACCCCAAACCCATAACCCTAAGCCCTAAACCCTTGAGTCCAAAACCCTAAACCCTAGACCCTAAATCCGAAGCCCTCAACCCCAAATAACCCCAAGCCCTAAACCCTAAACCCCAAACCCTAATCCCTAAACTCTTAAACCCTAAGCCCTTAACCCTAAACCCCAAACCCTAACCCTACACCCCAAACCCCAAGCCCTAAACCCTTAATCCTAAGCCCTAAACCGCATGGCACATCCTTGCCAAGGTTTACCCTTGCAAGCGAATTGCCATTCCCGTTCCCGCGGGCGCTGCGCGCACGAACGGCTCTGGCCCTTGGCCAGCGACGAGCATGCACACGCCACTCAGATCGAGACTTGATGTGTCTAGGGCCCAGGTTGATTTTTTTTTTTTTCTTTTTTCGCTTGGTTTTCGCGGTCATTGATGAATATGACAACACTAGGTTTTTGTCCACGGTAGTAAAACCCAATATTCAAGAACATTCCGAGAGGACTTTGAGATTATCCCACGGAGGATCTTGACTGGATTGCAGTTTAACTTGGGGTCTAAGGTTCAGGGGTTTAGGGTTTAGGGTCTGGGTTTTTTGCTTCAATGAGAAGAACTCTCCCCCAGTCCCAGAGGACATTGTTGTGCGAGACATTCGTAGTTATGATGCCTTGTATATGGGGATTTCCCCAAATTCATTTTACCACGGGTCCCTATAGTGGGGTTCCTATTATGATATGGATCCGCAAATAAATCTCCCACAGTTGGGCAAAAGTGGTTTCTCCCGAGTTGTATATGGGCGTTCTTGCTTCAAAACGTTTAAATCGAAAACTCAATGCCCCGAGCCCTAAATCCGAAGGCCCAAAGCCTAAACCCTATATCCAAAACCCTATGCCCTACACCCAAAACTCTCAACTCCGAACCTTAGAGCCTAAACCTCGAAGAAGAGGCAAAAACAGATCATGAGACCTTGTATCATCCGCCTACCTCGGTCCTCATCCTAACTGAAGCCTACGTTCACGCAGGGGGAGTGGGAAAGAAAATGCGAACTACTGTGCTACAGGGTTGGGGTTGAGGGTTTAGGGGTATAGGGTTTAGGGCTAAGGGTTTTAAGCTTAGGTTTTGGGTCCCAAATACCCTTAGTAAGGA
>CAJNIZ010009380.1:76685-87175 GCA_905231905.1 Symbiodinium pilosum
AACCAGAATAATTATATACTATTGTTAAACAATAGTATATTGGGGTAATATTGGGATAAGGGAGAATCAAATGGAAAAGAAAATGGAAAATGAAATGGAAACTGGGCTTATGTAGGGGTTACGTAGCATACTTTGGAGGAATAGAGACAGCGGGAATCCTTTGAGGAATTACACGTGTAGTTCTACATATATATATATATATGTGTGTATTAATGCCCATACATGTCCCTAGACCCTAAACCCTGCATGTGTATATATATATATACATATATGTATAGATGCCGGCTTTAAGATTCATAGGGTCACGGCTTCTTCGCAGCGTTGTTTTAGTGATTGCGTGGCCCCCCCCCCCAAATGGAGTGAGATTATATCCTCTGATTTCAGAACCTTAAACCCTAAACCCCAAATTTTACAAGGATAACATCATCTTACCTGTCCCAATCACCACTAAACAACACAACCATGGAGAGGCCCTTACTGCCCTTATGGGTTTAGGGGATTGGGGTTTAGGGGTAAGGGGGCTTTGGGGTTTAGGGGCACGGGTTAGGGATGAGGGCTTAGGTTTAGAGATAAGGGGATTTGAGGTTTAGGAGTTTTAGAAATACGCGGGAAGAGTTTCGCGCTCGTATAGGGCTTAGACGGTCTAGCCGCAAGGGTTTAGGATGTTTGGACGGTTCAGGGGTTGAGGGTTAGAGGTCTTAGAGCTTTCTATATTCTGAAGGGATGCGGGCGAAATGGTTGTGAGGCTTAACTGCCGATGATAAAAGACCTCCATGATCCTCGTCTAATTCAAAAAACTCAAATACATTATTCCTATTCTCTTTCCAGCTATTGCTAGTCTGTCTTAAAATTTAACTAGTAGCATGTGGGGATTTCCCTAAACTTATTGTCCTACGAGGTGCAATGCTGTTCCCTATATGAATTTCCCCCACTTGCGAAACATTAATTTAGGCAAAGTCCCATGTAACGGTAAGCATCAGGGTGTTGCGATTTCAGGCTTAGAGCATGGGGAGTGAAAGATGACGAGCTATCTGGATACCCATACTCTACCCCTAGGGATCCGAGTATACAAATAATACCTACATTGGGCCCTAAAGTCTGTAAATATTGCCTACCTTGGGCAATTTGGATCCCCAGGGTACCCTTTTTTGGAGATACCTAGCTTTATGTCGAGACTCTCCTATGTATAAGATTAGGTAAAAGGTGGATTGGTTTACAGGCACTTCAACTTTGAAGCGTGATAAAGGGTTTGAGAGATGTCTAGGCTACAGAAGGCTGGTAGTGTCCCGGTTTGTTTGCATTTCTGTTATCTATGATCCAAGAACCACCTGAACTTGGGTTTAGGGTTTAGGATTTAGGGTATAGGGTTTAGGGTTTAGGATTTAGGGTTTAGGGTAGTATAGGGTTTAGGGTTTAGGGTACAAGGATTCCATGGAACTTAGAGAAAAGATCAGAGACACGGAGCAGTAGCGGCTTCGCCCCCCGTGTTTTCCTGCTTGTGGCGCTGAGCAGCGTACTCAACTGCCAACCCAACTGGGTGATGTTTTATTTGGGGTGATATTATGGTACCCATTAGGGAGTAGGATTATGTCCTCTTTGGGGGCATAGTATCGTATATAAGGAATCTAAAGACGTTACTCGTTTACGCTCACGGCGAAAGCCCCGGAGCGACAGGGAACGGAACCATGAGCGAGACGCTCTGTTCTAGATAGGTCTTAGGCATTCACATGAGCTACAAAAATTGCTAGTGCTATTCCCTATTAATTAATCCTCATAAGACTTCAATATCACCATTACTATGCACCAACCTCACTCTTTTCATTTAAGACGCACCGCGTGCAACGTCACATGGAGTGACATCAGACCCCCAAGGATAGTCGGTAGCATAGGGCCCCAGCTTCATTCCCCGTAGGCTTCAGAATCTTTCCCAAATCTTCCAATATGGAGCCAGTAAGTGCTCAAGTCGAAACCTCAAAGCCTGAACCCTAAACCCAGCAATGTTTAGGGATTAGGGTTTGGGGTTTAGCGGTTAGGGTTTAGGGGAAATCTTGAAGGTAGCAAGGGAACTCCGATGCTGTCCTCACTTGGGGGACGGCTACAGCCACAAATCGTCACAGCCCGCCAGGGGCCGCGCTTTGGAAGATTCCGAATAAAAAGTGAGGGTAGGATTCAGGGTGCTGTTTGGCGACAGGACGGGGTCTAGGGTTTAGGTTTGGGGTCTAGGGCTTAGGGCCTGGGAGTACATTCCAGACTCCAAGTTCCCAAGACCCCTGGTAGATGGAAATTACGATGTCAGCTGGCTATTACGGTTATAGACAACAGAAGTTAAGAAATTAAGAAATGTTTCTGGGTTGGCCCCTAAAGCCTAAAGCCCTTTGAAACATGTTAGTATATAGGGTCCCTTATTAAAGCCATTAGGGAAAACATTAAATATTTCAGGGGCCTACCCAGGTTTCAGGGAACTTCCAGTAGTAGGGGTACAACCTTTGCCCTTCCGAACATGTGTATGACAAGTTTTGAATTCAAACCCTAAACCCTAAGCCCTAGACCCCAAACCCTAGACCCAAAACCCTGAACCCTGCCCCCCCTTTGAAGGAACCCACAACAAATTGCGCCTGTACAGCTACTGTCTTGCTGTAGCTTTAAACAACTGCATGAGTATGCTGGGGTTTAGGGTTTAGGGTTTAGGTTTAAGTTTTGTAGCTCCAAAAACTGCAAGGTGCGGGTTTAAAGGTGAACCTAACCGTGAAAACTGACTGGCTGCAAGATTCTTCTTCTATCCTTGTGTGTGAACCTATTCAATTCCCTCCGGTAGAGTTTAGGATTGAGAACTGGTGTTTGGTGTCTTGCCGACTTAGAGCAGTTTACAGGATCCACCCTTTAGCCACAAACAGATCCACGGGCAGAGGGCATGGACAAGTCAAATCTGTAGGCTTTGGGGTTTAGGGTTTAGGGGGCTACACAACGCCCTTAGCCTTCAAGCGCCGAATTGCGAAGCGTAGATGCAAATGGGTGCTTATCAAAAGCTGGCGAGGTTTGGAAGAAGACGCAGGAGAAGATGCGCATTTGCACAAGATGTCATGGGCACAGGAACCCAAGCCAGCCGAGCAGCCGGTCGTGCCTGTGGACGACGACACTGATGTGGACGAGGGCCAACCCTAAACCCTAAACCCTAAACCCTAATGATGTGGACGAGGGCCAGCCTCGGCAGCAGGAGAAGGCATTGACGACAGAGCGGCTGCCATCCAATAGAACGAGCAGAAAACGCAAGATCCTCATGGTCAAGAACAGGCAGTTAAAGAAAACAAAGGAGGACAACATCCACCAAGAAGTGAAGAAGGTGTGGGGCGTAGGTCAGATTCGGAATGTTTTGATTTTGGAGTTTCTGGTTTCGGGTCTATACTTGCAGGAGAGAACTGCAGGAACAACATCGGTTGGCTTCCACGCACGGGAACGGAATATGAATGCCGTAGGCCCATCCCTAGACCCTGAACCCAAGACCCCAATACCTAAAACCCCAGTCCCTGAATCCTGAATTCAATACACCCTGAACTCTACCCCAAACCCTAAACCCTAAACCCCCAAATCATTCCCGCACAGCCCTTCTATTTTTCAACTAGAAGCCTGAAGCCGTCGTCCCCCTTGACCTTAAACGCCCAAAGCTCCGAAGCCATAAGCCTTAATCTAATTCTAACCCTGAACCCTAAAACCGTAAACCCTGAACCCTTAAACTTCTGAAAGCTGAATGACTCTAGACCCCTACGCCCTAAGTCATAAGTTCCTAAACCCGAAGTCATAGACTCCCGAACCCTAACGCCGAAACTCCCAAACCCCACGCCAAAATTGCTAATCCCTGCTAAGCTTCAGAATTACCCCTAAACTTATAAATTCAAATGTTAAATTCATAAACCTTAACCCTAAACGCCTAGACCCTGAACCCTACGCCCCTAAAGTCAAGGCCCTGGACTCGTACATCTCCGGCTCCGAAACTCTAACGCTTAAATGGGTGGTTGTCAAAATTATGGTCCCTTTTTGGATCCTTATTATAATACGGCACCTAATATTTAAGGTACCCAAAAAGGGACCATAATTTTGACAACCACCCAAATGCTGACCGCCCACCCTCAACGCTAAAGTCCTAAAGCCGAACCCAATACTCCTCAAGCTGAAATCCTAAACCATAAGCTCCTAACTCCATGGGTTCCCGTACTACTCCCCGCTTAGTTCCCCCTAATGTAAACTCAACTAGGGTTTGGGGTTAAGGGTTTGGGGATTTAGTTCGCCTTGATTATCCCCTTACACCCCCGCGAACTCCAGGACAGCCCTAGTCAATGCTTCATTCGGGCCGCCTCAAGACCGAAGCAGATGCCTCGAAGCTTTTGAGGTTCAGGGTTTAGGCTTTTGGGGGGGTGAAGGTGTGGGGGATTTGGGGGCTTTTTGGTTTTAGGCCATAAGCCGTTAAACCTCGAAATCCAAAACCCTAAATCCGTAAACCCTATAGAGTCATACACCCCGAACCGTTGGGAGCTAGGGACCCTTCTCAACTTAGAAGTACGGGCCCTTAACATGAAGATCTGAGGCCTCTGAGGGGCACCCTTCAGGCTACTTTTAAGGTGGTAGGCTTTTGAGGATCCCAGAATCAAGGGCCCATACTAGGGGTTAAGGGTTTGGGGTTCTATGGGGCCCATAGTTCCAACCTTAGAGATACTCTTTTCTTTTATTGGGGGGAGAACGGTCTCCCATGATTGCATGAAGGATCCTTTCTTTGTATAGAGGGCTTAGGGAGGCTGAGGGTTGGTTGGAGTTTAGGGTTCAGGGTTCAGGGTTTAGGGTTTAGGGTTTAGGGTTCAGGGTTTAGGGTTTAGGGTTTAGGGTTCAGGGTTTAGGGTTTAGGGTTCAGGGTTTGGAGTTTAGAAGTTTTGGGGGTTCAGTGTTAGAAGAGCAAGAAAGGTCAACCCTTCCGCTCAGAACGCGCTTTCAGGGCTTAGCGCTCACCCCAAACATAGGAACCATAGTCTAAACTCTTGAAAACGGGTTATACAGGGGTTTTCTTGGGAACTACTGTAGGTCTTGTTAAGGAGGATGCAAGGAGTTTGGAGAAATCTGAATCGTGGCGCTAACATCCTGGGATGCGATCGCTCTAGTTTCTTCCTGTCGCCTCTTCGGTTACCCTGAAGCTCACAAACTTAAATTCCTACAAGCCCAAAAATCTAGCTGTATCCTGACACATTGAAGCCATGATGTCTAGGACGAGGAGCAGAGCGTTGGATGCGGGGATGGGGTTGAAAGGTTTAGGGTTTAGGGATCTAGGGTCCCCAGCCCTAAGCAAATGTTCCCCCGATGTATGGCTGTATTATGTATTTGGGTTTAGGGGTTTAGGGTTTGGGTTCGGGGTTCAGTGTTGCGCCACAGTCTCGCCGTGCTCGAGGACTGTAGATTTTTGAGGCACCTTCTAGGGGGCTGCAGTGTTCTGCAGATGTAGCACAATAGCTCTGGTGACTGGTGTTCCTATCTCAAAGAAAGCGTACCACCGCAAACCCTAAGATCTACACCTTAAACCCTAAATCCTAAACTCTTAACCCTGAAGACTTAACCCTAAACCCTTGCTTTTGACACACCCATCTCTGGGTACTCAATATGGGGATTTCCGCAAATTCAAGGTCCCTACAGTGCTGTTCCAATTACAATACGGGTCCCTCGAAAGATCTCTTTTATTATGGGAATGATAACAATTAGAAATTTAAGCCAAGTTCAGTGAAGGGTTTGGGATTGCGAAGCCCACTTCTATATTAAACCCCAATCCCTAAACCCTAGCGGCCCCTGTTCAAGATTAGGGCGCGGGAGTGCTCCCGACAAGGCATTCCTAGTGTTGAGGGTTTTCGGAAAACTCTCTGACAGTAGGGTAACGACAAAATGTTTAGCTGTCTTTAAGATTCTGGGTCAGCAGCCTGCTTCTCAGACCCCCTAGAGGATCCAAGAAATGGAACTACCCCCAAATGATCCCAATACTACAGTGGGGAACCTAGGGGATAATAGGGAGGTTCCATGCCTCAGACCCTAAACCCTAAACCAGGTATCACGCAAGCCGCAATAGCTGAGGCCCTGATGGTGGTTTTGGTTGTCTTTTCAAAGCTGGATGGTCTAGGGTTCAGGGCTTAGCAGTTAGGGTGTAGGATGTATGGGTTTAGACCGGAAGTATGAGACTTTCGAAATGGTCAGGTCAGCTAGGGGAGTATATGGCCATAAGTGCAGTGCTAATTGAGTGATGGTTACCTTAAAGCTTAGGTAAATCCCCCCTACAGGAAAAACCCCTACATATGGAGTTCATCCAGCTTTGAGATGCCGACAGCAATCCCAATATTGGAGTACTACACTTTGATACATTTTCGGTTCCTGGTTCTTATTATAACAACTTATACCAAAAAAACTATACTTTCTTTCTGGTGTGTATTCCAAACTAGAGCAATAGCCCCTTGCGGTACCCATTACTGGGTGGGGCATTGACCCAACTTCGAACCTCCCAGTACACATTGTTTTGCAGGCCTTGAAGATACACCCCCAGTTAGTTGCGGAGCCATGACTCGGATTTATTTGAGAGGTCTTAGGTCTTAGGTTAAAGTTCAGGGTCAGGGGAACTTAGACGGTAGGTTGAGTATGGGGATAGCTGGGGGCTAGCTTATGGGCTTTCGGCGTTTAACATTCTGTTTACTCAGTCCCGCGGATCCTCCAAGTAAGGAGCGTCCTACTGATTTTCAGCTTTTTGGTGCCCGAAACCCTAAACCCCTCATTTGTGTGTGGATCTTTTGGAGGAGATCTTGGGTTTAAGGTTTCAGGATCCCGACACTATTGTCATTAAGGGTACTGGTGCATGAAGTTTCCAAGATCGGGGCCCCAGTTTAGGTGCCCGAAATACTTTAAGGCCGGCTTAGGAACTCTAAATTAAAAAAGCCCTAAATCCCTAAACCGTAAACCCTAAACCCTAAAACCCTCAACCCTACCACAAAAAGATCCGACTTTCCGAAGATCCCTATACAAGAGGGTGCAAGATATCCTGCACCCAGAACTGAGCATAAACTGGGTTGCTGTTAAGGAACTTAAATTAAGTTACCATAATGGGTATATATAGTAAATAATAGGGTTTCCCCAATATAGTAACTTGAAATAAGTTCCTTAACAGCAACCCAGTAAATAATAGAAAAAAAAAACAAAGCCCTGAACCCTAGTTTAGGGTTTAGGGTTTAGTGCTTAGGGTTCAGGGCTAAACCCTGAACCCTAAACCCTAAAGCCTATATCTTACACCCGAAACCCTTAGGTTGCACACGGCATGACTGTCTTGATGTCTGCATCTTCCACCTTGCCAATGTTACGGCTCAAGCACAAGGCGGTTATTCCTTCCTTGCTGCGCGGCTCAGCAGAATCCCTGCGTGAGCTCCACTCATGATGTCCCAACGTATCCCGCAAAGGCCTTCGGCGCCACGAAAACACCCACAGGCGCCGCACAGGCATTGCTTGCTGTCTTCCAGGCGCATGGTCCTGGAGAGGCAGCGGCCCACAAGCGTCGAATCCAGTCTGTCCATCATGCCGGAACTTTTAGGTACTGAGGGCAAGGATGTATCGCACTCCGATACGATGCGAAGACACAAAAGTGTACAATTCAAGGAGGTCCATGAAGAAATTCTGTTCCTCTCTGACGCGGAGCGTGCCCTCCGACCCTTGGAATCCATTGAGGAGCAGGAGGAGTTGGAAGAGGTTGCGGACTTCGAAAATCTAAGCGCAACACCTCTGCATGCAGCATTTTCCGATAATTGCTGGAGGGCCATGGTGGGCTAAGCAAATAGGCTAATATTGAGGATAAGTGGGGTTCCCCTAAACCCTAAATCCTGAAACCCTTAGACATATACTTACCAAGTCCCAGGATGCTCCAAGAAGTAGAAAGGAAGGGAATCTCCCTCAAGAATGGTGTTTTAAAGTATATGGGGGTTTCCAGGGTGCCATTTTGGGGATCCCCATAATAAGGACTATAGTATATTGGGGTGTCTATATTGGGGTTCCCTTATTCTGGGAAACTTCATATTATACATAAAATGAGTTCAAAAGCAGCTGCATTTCAGAAAAAGTTCGAGAATTTGCTAGCCCCTAAACCCCAAACATGCAGCCCACAGAGTGAGGTACATGGCACCGCGCCTTCTGCAGCGTCCCTACCAAGAAATCCCTTTCAAAGGAATGGAGGCGGGACCGGCGGCCTCAGGGCTCTTGTTGCAGATACTTGGCTTCAGTTGGGGATGGGGTTTGGGATTTAGGGCTTAGGAAAGCTAATCCCTAAACCCTACTGTAGGGCTTAGGGTTCAGGATTTAGGGTTTAGGGTTTTGGGGCTAACTGAAATTCAGGTGAGGATTTGTTCCTGGGACGGGTTTAGGGTTGAAGGGTTAAGGTTTAGGGTTTAGGCTTTGGGAGAAGGTTGTTGGCTTATGTTTTATGATCTTCTGCTCCTGGGGCCTTAGCAGCATGTCCATGTGAGGGTGGATGTGAGCTGGCAAGCGACAGAGGGTTTAGGGTTTAGGTAGGCTCTAAACCCTAAAGCCGAAACCCGAAGCGGGTTTCCATAGGCAACATGGGCGGCTGTTGCTGACCCATGCTCTAGAGTCGCATGAGGGCCCCTATAATCTGCACGACCCACGCTCAGACAGCTCTCAAAGCCCTAAACCCTAACCCTTCCCTATGCATTCTAGGGCAGAGAGAAATCCTTCGGTGTATATGCAGGCTAGATGGGCTTTTCTCAAAATTATGGAGCCCCTTGAGTTAGCACGGCAAGTAAAATTCAGAGGCACCAAAATGGGACCCTGATTTCGGGAACTACCCCATATACTCATGTCAATTTTTGGGTTCGATTGCTAGGTCGAGCGTGACGGGGTTGGGTTTACGGCTTAGGGTTTAGGACTTTGGATATAGGATGCAGGGTTTTGGATAGGTTTGTGCTAGTTCTCGCAGCAGACGCCGATCTGTGCTGAGCCAAACCGTGAACCCTAAACCCCCCCAAACTCTAAACCCCAAACTCTAAACCCCAAACCTTAACCCCGAAATCTAAATTCCCCAAACCCTAATAACACCAATCAGCCGGCCAAGGACAGAGAGGCGCTCGTGCTATCCAAGCTCTATCACAGCTTGAAAAAAGTTTGATTAGGGTTCAGGGCTTAAGGTTTAAGATTTATAGTCCCCCTTAAGTAGATAGAATATGGGGTATACGGGGATCTTATTGTAATATACCCAAAGCCATATTCTATCTACTTAAGGGGGGCTATAGGGCGTAGAGATCGTCTTGAAGAGGGGATTTCATGCCCTTTTCGGGTTCTGACCATGCTGGCTAAGCCCTAACCACCAAAACCCTAAGCCCGAAACCCCAAACCCTATTCCTCTAAGCCCTAAACCCTAAATCGTAGATCGGAATTTATTAGCTGGAATTTATTGGAGCTGCAACCTGCACGCAAAAAAGTGACGTGCCTGTTGTGAGCCCATTCGTAGGCAGCTTTCTCAAAGCCTGGGTTTAGGCTTCAGGGTTTCAGCATTAGGGTTCGGGGTTTAGGGTTTAATGTTCCTTCCGGGCTTAGGATTTAGGTTTTAGCTGAAATCCAGGGTTTAATGTGTAGCCCTGATTAACTTAGGAACCGAATGGGTAACCTTTAGCCGTTTGGGGCTTGTTTCTCCTTACCCTATGTCCTCCACTCGGCACCATCCTGGCAATCGGTTGGATAACCCTCCGCCGGAAAGAGACCTCAGCAGTTAGGTTGGGGTGCAGGGCTTAGACTTTTAGGGCGGTAGGGTTGGATTTAGGTTCCAGATAGTCCATCAGTCGTGAATCCTGTTTCAGGGAGTTCCTCCCCGGATATTGTTTTGAGATCCCGTTTCAGGGAGTTCCGCCCCGGATAGTGTTTAGAGAAGTTCAAAAAGAGGAACAAACATTTGAGAAAGCTCCAAACATCAACGGCGCTTCCAAGGTAGCCCACCAGCTGGTTACCCCAAAAAGAGACAGACTTACAGGCTAAACTCCTTGAGGGGGGCTTTATAGGGGATTATTATAGGGGATACTAAGGGGGGATACTTGGAGATTAGACTATAGCTCACATAAATTCGACCTAACTCTACTGCCATTAAACGGGCCCCGGAAGCCCCAATCCTACTACCGTTATACGGGCCCTGAAGCCCTCTAAACCCTACACCCTACACCCTAAACCCTGCACCCTGAACCCTAAACCCTAAACCCCTAAGACCCCAAGCCTAAGCCCTGATTGAGTTGACTTTTCCTGGGGCATCTCAATGGAGTGACATCCTCCAATGGGGTATAGTTTAGGGTTTAGGGTTTAGGGTATAGTTTAGGTGGAGCCCCCACCCAGTAATAGTGACTATAAGGGATAATGGTGATTATATTAGGGTCCTCTTATATTCCTAGTATACCACTATTACAGGGTGGGAGGGTCCTCCTAAGGTATAGTAT